>JADKLZ010000130.1:31732957-31762054 GCA_021533235.1 Biomphalaria straminea | reverse complement strand
TATATATATATATATATATATATATATATATATATATATATTCTAATTTTGTCTGATTGCTCCACAGACCCTAGGGTTGAGAACTGGTTTATGATGCAGTCCCCTATACCAAGTCTTCTCATATGCATTGGTTACTTCATCTTTGTCTGGGTATCACCATCACTTTTTAAGAATCACAAAGCTTATGAACTGCGGAATCTTCTAGTTGTCTACAATTTAGCTATGGTGGCCTTATCTACATACATTTTCTATGAAGTAAGCTTTTGTAAAATAATTGATAATCTCTATAATCTAAATGATATTAACCAAAATATATTCAGAAAAAAATTAACTCACTTTAATCTAGATCTCTCTGTTTCTCTAATCTAGATCTCTCTGTTTCTCAAACCTATCTATATATACCCTTTTAATTATTGTAATGAGATTATAACAATTATTTTTATATAAAGTAAACAACTTTGAATGTTGACATTCTAACAAATGTAAAAACAAAATCTTGCACTAAAAATATATTTGTATACGATTTTATTAAATTTTTTTCCATTCTAAAATTTGTTGTTCACACGAATCTTGAAGTAAAGTTTATCAATAGTGTATTAGTAATTTATCTGTTGTAAATGGAATGATTTAAGTATGAAAGACAAAAGAGTACATGTGCATAGAAATTGATATTGATTATACACCATGCTTTCCCCTTCACCAATAACATTTTTTTTTAAGTGCTTGCATGTCTACATTGTTTATTTGGCAAAAATATCAGGTAGCTAACATTGCAATTAATCTATGTCAAACATTCTTTTACTGAGGTTTAGCAAGAGTTCCTCGTACTTATTAATTAAAATGAAATTTGATGTTATTAGGCATCATTGAGTGTGTAAGTAATTTAACATTTTTTTTTTCCTTTTTTTTTTTTGTGCTGGAAGAAAATAATTCAAGTTTCATTTGCAGTGGGTGCTCATTAAAGTCCAAGCTCACAACAGACCCATTAGTGGTCCTATATTTGTATATATACCCTTAAATTTTTTTTCATTATTGTTCCAAATATAGATTGCATTGACAAAAACAACAACTAGAGATTTATTTTTGTGTTTCATTGGGGTTTGAGCAGAAGGAAAATGAAATCATAGGGAAAAATAAAGGAAATCATTTATTCAAAATTCCTATTTTCTTACCTATGCGAAGTACATTACACCTTCTGTGATACTATTTTTTTAATCTTAGAGATTCTTGTTTCTTAAGCAATTTTTTTTCATTTAAAAAGACAATGTTTAGTTAGTGTTGTTTTCTTATGTCTAAATTAAAACTCTTTAATTCTAAATAAATACAGGATTCACATAATGAGTTAGGGTGTGGGACAGGTGGTTAAGAGTTTGAAAAACAAAAAAAAAAGTCAATTACAAAGTTAGTTTAAAAACATTTGTTTTTGTGCAAAATATTTGGTTTTAAATATTTTATATTGATCCAAGTGTAACACTTTTTATTTTTACTGGTCTGCCAAGCTTTGGAAATTTTAGGATTAAACGAAAAGAAATTTGTTGACTGAATGTGAGGATGGTTTTTAAATTTTGTTTGTTTTTCAAGTAATGCATGAACATCTAATAGATGACATTGAGGATTTTTTTTTTGTTGAAAACTAAAAATAATTAGGGTTGCTGTTAGTAAACTTCATAATGCAAAGATTTTTTAAAACGTTATCTTAGTGAAACAAACAGTGCACTTTGTATTTCATTTTTTTACGCTAGCATAACTCCATAGTAATAGAAAACACATTCAGATCTTGATATAATTTGCAATACTTCATTGCAATAATTTTAATAGCAATCTTCTAAAATCACTCTGACAAACTTTCATATTTACATTAGGTAGATAATAAAATAATTTAACAAGCATGCTGACTAAATGAAGGTATGTATATGACAGGAACATTTCATTCTGATTTTTAATTTCTGAATTTAATCTGAACATGTTAACAATAACAAATGTTAGTAATGCGTGCATTAAAATGCTTCACGCTTTTTAAATATTTAGGGATAAATTTTAATTACCTATTTATTCTGACTTTCAGTGTGGCATCCAGTTCATTTTTGATCTCATAAAAATATTATTAGGGGTGAATAGATAATTGAAATGTAACTTCTGAAGATTCACTAGATGTAGATGTTCAAGTGAAATTCTTTTTGGAAGTAATGAGGAAGGGGAAAAATGGATTTCAATAAATGCACATGTTTAGTTCATTCATATTTCAAAAAATGTGTGTACATTTGTCGCTCTTTAATACCAGGACAGGTTACTAGTAGTTTCATCAATTTCTGGAATTATTTTATTTTCTGTCTAAAAAAAATATTATTTATGTAATCAAGTTTTGGTTTTCTTTGCTTAACAAAAAATAAAAATCAGCATTGTACTTTTAGTTAATCCTTTTAGTTTTCTACTGACTTTTTTTTTAGTCAGTTGTACAGTTGGATTACAAACTTTACTTCTAAAGCAAAAGGAAGCTTTGCTGCTTAACATCTGCCTAATAGTGTTTAGTAGCACTTTGTTTGGTAATAATAGCCTTCGATCAGTCTTTATTAGCATGTTAGTTCTGAATGTCTTTAATGCAGTTATCAGTATTACATTGCATTCTATTAACAATCAAGGCTACTTGACATTGTAAATAATATTTCTTTAAATAAAATTTCTTAAATATAATATATCTATCTGTAATTTTTTTAATATATTTTTTTTTTGAAGTAGCAGTAATCAGTTTTAGATTTATTACAACTTTTTAAAAATTAGAATTACGATTTTGAAGTAGTAGTTGCTATATGTCTTGTACAACTTTGAATGCTGTATTGGAATTGAACATTTATCCATGTCTTTTTATCATTGCTTGTTTTGTATGTGTCAGAATATGTAGCATAATAATTTTTTTTCCTAAGGTTATATTCAAGTCATATAGTGTAGATTTTGTAGAAATAAAAAAGATGAACATGATTTTGTGCAAATAAAAAAGATGAACATGATTTTGTGCAAACGTTTCATAATTTTTATATTGCCATTTAATTTCTCCAGTTTTTAATGAGTGGCTGGCTGGCTGGGTACAGTTTGGGATGTCAACCAGTGGATTACTCTAACTCACCACAAGCTTTGAGGGTAAGATATGTACATTTGTGTGATTTAGTTTCTTAAATATTTTTTTTATCATGCAATTATTTTCATGTAAAATGGCATTGAACATTTATTTTAGATTTAATCTTGTGTTGTTCCCTTAAGTAACTGACATGAATTAATCAGACTAATCCAATCCTTTTAGTGATTCTTATGTCCCCAAAGCTTTTGTATTAAAAGTTCTTTAATTTTTAAATTCTTATTACTCTGATTGCACAACTCACCAGATTATAAGTGGTATAAGCCTATGGTGTATATATTTTGATGTATCAACCAGCATGCTTAAAATAAAACAGAACAGAATCTCAAAATGTTATTCCTCCAGTTCTTAGAATTTTAAGTGTAGGTCAGCAAGCATATAATATCTTAAAAACTTTAATTTTTAGTTTAATCTTATAACATTTTACTTATCATTACGTAAACCATCTTTTGTTTTGTTTGCTAGATGGCAAGTGTCTGCTGGTTGTTTTACATTTCCAAATTTATCGAGCTATTTGACACAGTAAGTATGCAATTGTTATTGTTTTTGTTACTTGAATACAATAGCTTTTCTTTTAATCAGATATTCTATTATGGTAACTTTTTATTGATTTAATTCTTGTATTTAAAAAAAAAAAAGTTTTTTTAAATTTCAATCATTTCAATATTTCCTTTTGAACAGATTTTTTTCATCTTGAGGAAAAAGTTCAATCAAGTTTCATTTCTTCATGTGTTTCATCATGGTATCATGCCAATCTCATGGTGGTTTGGTGTCAAGCTAGTCCCAGGTATTCTTAATTTATCATCTTATTCCCCTGAACTAGTAAAGCAGATTTTGTTCATAAATGTTTAACAATCATATAAAGTTATGGTAATTTTATGCCACGCTTCAACTAAAATAAGCTTATATAGTTTGAGATCCAAGTTAAAGGCATTTGGTTTATATGTTCTAATAAACCACAGGTGGATACTATGTGAAATCATTGTTTCTTAAGTACAGAATAACTTTTGTCTTTGTTTGAACAGGAGGATTTGGCACCTTTCACTCGACATTGAACTCTTTCATTCATTTAGTCATGTACACCTACTACGGCCTGTCGGCACTGGGCCCAGCTTTCCAGAAGTACTTATGGTGGAAAAAATACATGACAAGCATGCAAATGGTTAGTATAAACAAAGAACTGAACATATTGCCTAAAGATTTAGGAATGGGTATACAAATTATTTATTGTTTCTTAACTTCTTTTAAAGTAATTTGTAGGTACTAAAAATAAAATTGAGGGTAAATATATATTTATTTATGGGAGTGGGATATAAGACAAAGGGTGCCCTTTCAGACTTGGTAAGCCAAAGCTTGATCAGCTGGGTAAGTTCACAGACCTAGGCAGTAACCTAGCCAATGATGCCTTTCATGATGTAGCATGTGGCCAACAGGAAAGTCTAGGCCTATTTTCCAAAGGCTGCTGTATGTTTGGCTTGAGACAAAAACTCTCCACAGTGGGTTATGCATGCAAAACATGGATCTCATCTGTCAACATTGAGAAAAGGCTAAAAAATGGCCAAAGACATACCATAGAAATCAAATACAGAGAGTCAGAAAGAAATAAATTTATGCCAATCTGGTACTTGATCACTTAATTAGGTTGGGATGGAGTGTCACATGGGATTTGTAGGATATGTCCTCTGACAGAATGCATCACACATCAAGAGTTGTAATGACAAGGCCAGTGTGAGAAAAGTGCAGACATGGA
Source organism: Biomphalaria straminea (assembly GCA_021533235.1). Classification (NCBI taxonomy): domain Eukaryota; kingdom Metazoa; phylum Mollusca; class Gastropoda; family Planorbidae; genus Biomphalaria; species Biomphalaria straminea. The sequence goes on along the minus strand of JADKLZ010000130.1, from coordinate 31,757,174 downwards.
CGTTCTCATATAACTTGGTGCCACACTTTCATGGTGATGTGTACACCAGGCTGCAGACATTGTCAGTGACAAATCTCTATGGAGACCACTTGCCAACCATCTAGGTCTAAGTAAGTTATAGAGTTATAAATTTAATGTTTTCAAACATTTGCAGACTGTCAAATCTTGCCTTTTAAAGATAAGTTGTGGAGCTTCTTTCACATGCACTATCCACTTTTTAAAGCCAATCTTAATGAAAGATGATCCAATGAATCAGTAAAATCCAATTGATGTTAAAAATCATAATAAGACATCAGTTTCCCACAATATCACCTTCCCAGTCCAAATTAATTTATATCTGTCCTTCACAGCCCCATGTGTGTCAAAAAAGGGAAGCTATATATAAAGTCTTAAGTGTTGATGATACAAAACAGGTTCATATTCTATACAAGTGTATAACTTTCTAGTTTTACTGATTTTAATATAATTTATTAATGTTTACATGTTTATTTTATTTTTCAGATTCAGTTTATTGCAGTAACAATCCACTCCACTCAACTGTTGTTTATAGACTGCAACTATCCAAAAATCTTTGTCTATTGGATAGGATTCTATGCTATTATATTTCTGATCATGTTTGCCAATTTCTATGTTCAAGCCTATTTAAAACCCAAAACAAGTGTTGACATCAGAACAAAAAAAGTTATGAATGGAACTTCAGAAAATGGAGCCAAGGCCAAGAGCAGCTAACTAGAAGTCTATTTATGTCTAACCCTAACCAGTATTGTAACTTTCATCTATAAACATTTCTTTATTTAGGGCTCAACATTTAGTCAAAGTTTTCAATAATTTAGTTGTCCTTACAATATTGGGTATTTGTTCAAAACAAAACTGATGAGAAATCATGTTAAAAGTAATTCTTAAATTCATTGTTGAAAAATGACAATTCATTAGTTATTTCTACATCAAAGCTGTATGTGTTATTCTTATAATTAGGCTTTTGCTGTTCTAAAATGTTAGTTTTTGCATTGGATTAAAAAAAGTTATTTATATCTCTAATTTATTAGTTTTTTTTTATTTTGGTATTAGGTTACTTTCAATCTCTTTGATCACCTTGACCTGACCTCAGTATCGTCCTGTTGTGGTTATCTTGGGTGGACAGGGACCTTTTTTAAAGTATATTGTCATACAGTAACCCAGGGGTTCTCAAACTGTCGGTCGCAACCCCCTTGGGGGTCGATTTGCCATGGGCAGCCTAAACCATCAAAAATATGGATTGTTATTGTCAGCTCTTCTATTGCTGTATGTGTGTGTGTGGACTGTGGGAGGGGGGTCGCGGCTGAGTGGGGAATTTTAAAAAGGTTAAGAACCGCTGCAGTAAACTATTAAGTGTAAACAAAATGAGGAAAGTTTTCCAACTATGAAAAATAGTACAATTGCATTGGAGCTCTTCATCTTTAAAAGGTTGTTTTGATTCAAGAATCCAGAAGTTGAAATTGAAAAATGTAGAATGAAGTATTTTGTAGAATAACACATGACCATTTCTCTTCTGATCAGCATAATATGATTCTTAAAAGATTAAACATAAATGTATTCATAAGATAACAATATAATGTGTAAACATTGCCTGTTTTATTGATACCTGTGCATTTGTTTGTGATTGTTTCAGAGTAAGTTGGGATCAAATTGTATTTTTTATATCATATTTTTTTTTAAATTTTTGAATTACTTTTTATAAATGTTTTTGTGACTTTTTTTATCTAGATTTGTTTGCCTAATATGATGGCAAAATGTATTAATTAGTTTTTATATTTATTAATTTGAGACAAAAAATCTTTGTTGTTGCTTTTTTTTAACTCAATTTTTGTCTAGAAATGTTATACAGTTTAATTTGTTCTAGTGTGACATTACTGAGCATACTAAACAACAAGCAAGTTTAAATCAAGTATGAACTTTGAACTTATTACATTATAATCCCATAAAAATCACTGCTGGTGGTGTGCTGCATACGTTGCTTCACATTAACACCCTTGTGATAATTTGTTTAGTTAGTTCCTGTTGTCTTGACCATACTTTCTAGCCAGATTCACTATAAAATGGAAATTTCAATGGCCAAATGAAATGCTAAACAATTTGGCTAAACCTTTTTTGTAATTTACCCATACCAAAATTGTAAACAGCTGAACATGACTTGGTTTGTATAGTTTAAGGATGAAGTGTAAAATGTGTAAACAGAGTATAGAAGTATCTTTCTTCACTCACTTAATACCAATGTTAAACATTTTTTTTATTTAATTTCTGTACTTTTATGCAAGTATTACATATTCAAAATTCTTGTAACTGATCCTGATTTTTTTTTATAGAGGTACATAGAACATCGTTGATCTGGACATTAGTTATCTGGACTACCGGTATTTTTTGTTGTTGTTTTACAGTGCAGTGGTCTTGCTGATGTGCTGCAAAAGATCAGCAAATATTTCAATAATGGTAGGCTACTATGTAAAGTGCTTTGTTCCTCTGTATATTTTACTTAAATTTTATGAATTTTCTTTGTATTGTTGGTTCAATGAGCAGTTTTTAATATTCCATATTCTGTATATCCGGATGTTTGATTATCCGGACAGATCCTGTTCCCTATTAATCTGGATAATCAACATTCTGCTGTGTTGACTAGTAAGTAATAATCTAAATATACTTATACATACAGTCATTTATCTCTGATTATCTTCTAAACATTTCATAGAATATATTAAAGTAGTACAATGTATATAGATCTAAATGTTAAATACAATCAATTTTTTTAAATTGCTATTTGTAAAACATTTGTAGAGAACTGATGCAATAGCTAACCAGTAGATTCAGCTTTTTTTGTTTCTGAAAACTTGACAAACTGTTCAGTCCTTAAGCTTTGAAGCCACATAATATTGTTTCTCGGTGGTATCACTGCTTAGTACCTAGCCTTTATCTTCTCATTACATCCACATAGCTTTAAATCAAAGTGTAAACATAGACTGGTACTCAAGATCTGTTGTAGGCAATTTTTTTCAAAAGTGCTTGTGCTACTTGATCTTTGTGTGGATAAATGTGTGCATGAGTCATAAACCACATTCAAATTAAGACATCTTTCTTATTGCCATTCTGTCTTTACTGCCATGATAGTTTTAAATATAACCGAAAAAAATTAATTTATGTCTTATTTATTCAATGTAGAAACTTTTAAAATGTAAGCCTTAGAAACTTTTAAAATGTAAGCCTTTTATACCTGTAATGAATCACCACATACTTCAGGATGTGTTTCTCATAAAACTGAGCAAGTAACGTACCATAATTTTTGTTTCATCTGAATTGTAAGCCTATACCGATACTTGTAATACATGCACAATAACTGATTCAATAAAGTTGTGTTGTTTTATTCATACAAGACTTCATTGAAAATAGATATGAAAGAGAAAACTATTTTGGATTTTATAGAACACAAGTTATATCATATAAGGAACTATTTTCTGTGTGTTTAGTGTAATTAAAATTTAAATTATAGACCTATATTGGTCATACTTTCAACCACACTTGTTGATTAAAAAAAAGTTGATTTATTTCAGAAATCTCTTATATGTTTAAGGCATTTTGTAACTATAGCTAGTTATGTTGATGAAAGCTGAGCTTGTTTGGTCATATTGCTAGATATGACTCACTTTCTAAAGTCAACCTTCAAGGTAGAGTGGAGAGAGCATAAAAAAAGCTTGTCTGACGAAAAGCTGGCTGGATAAAAGAATGGACTGATATCCTGTTAAAAACTGCTGAGTGGGGAAAATGGAGAAACTAGTTACTTGAACTGTCACATCTCTCTTACGACGAAAGTCAAGAGCTAGATGATGGTGTTGACAATTTCATTGTATTTATTAAAGCCATGCAGAGCTTGCATGGAATGGCAAATTAATTCTGGGAAAACATTTAAGAATGTATGGACCTCACTCTGAGTGAGACAACAGTAAGTGAAAGTATAAGTATAGATCAAGAAACAAAACTATAAATTATAAAGTCATTTAAAAATGCTTCTCTAGGTATTATCAAACAGCTGCCTAATGTGTGGACTTGCTTCAGGTATAATTAGTCAACATAATTAACTTATTGACATCTCTTGTTGTTTTTTGGCAAGATTTGTAAATAAAATTGGAAAATGTTTTTTTTTTGTTGTATACACAATAGCTCATTCTGTAACACAGACATTGCTTATAAATTCTATGTTGCTTTTATCTTTATAAACTATTTGTTCTGTCTTCAGTGTATATTCTAAAGTCTGTATAGCAAATCTTTCTGCTACCCATACCAAATATTTATCAAAGATGAACTACCTATTTTGTTTACGTATATACAAGTTGCCTATTCTTCCATTGCTGATGTCCAAACACTGTTAAATTATTTGTTTTACCTTATATATTTTATACATATATTAATGATGGTATTCTACTAAAATGTTTAAAATCCAGCTATTACCAGTAAGAGTAACAATTAAAAAAAAATACATAGCAATATTTTGGTTTTAATGTGTTCTAGGGCTAATGAAAAAAATTTCTTGTTGGAAAATATTTTTAACCAATGGATGCTCAATAAGTGCTGTTCATAAATTGTTTTTCAATAAGCATTTTTTTTTCTTATTATGATTTAGAAAAAAAAAATGCTCTATCGTTTAATGTCCATTTGTTAGTATTGTAAAGACATCTCTTAAGTTGAGCAATGCTTAACCTTAGGTTAGTCATTATTATATTGTTTTTAATTAAATCTATAAAGAAATAACATAGTATAATATATTGATTTTGTTTGATTTATTTTAAGCTGATTTAATCTAGCATGCAAATACCATACCAGTAATAATAAGGCTTGTCTTCGAGTGCAAAGATTACTGAGGAATGCAGTATTTCCTGTGGCTGGGCAGCCCCAGCTGTAACCTACATATTTTGCCACACCCAGGGCAAGCATAACCATTGTAAGCAGTATACCGTGCCAGTATATTTTTGTTAATAGTTAACATATTTGCCAAATTCAGTGGGAAAATCCCATGTAGCTTTAGAGTGGCATAAAGGCAGCAGAAAAATTGTTAAATCAATGATTGGGCAAGTAAATGGGTATACTACAAACTAGTAACATAAAGGATTTTTTTAAAAATCAATTTTTCCTTTAGGAAGATATCACAAATCTACATCTCATTCTATTTATTTCTTGTAATGCTTCAATATTACAAGGAGTATTTCTGGAGAGCTTTCAATTTCTTCTATTAGTCCATCTAATTCCTACATAAGATGGTGTAAAATGTACCATCCCCACTGAAGCAAGTTTAAAGTAGACCTAATTAAATTTTAACATGATTATATTTTGAAAAATTAGAACGGTCAAGCAAGATTTTTCATTGTGTAATTAGCTAGTTGATTTTTTTCCCCAAAAATATAAATATTATATAAAAGTTATTTATTGCTCTTTCAAAATCCAAGTCCAGTCACCCAACCATGAAGAGTTTACAAGCTAACAAGAGGGATTCTAAAAAAGTATCTCTAAGTGCCATTAATGTATTTTTTTTTGGAAGAGTCTTCATCAACTATACACCAATGTCATTGCTCAAAAGGTTACTTAAACAGGGCTTTGTTGACTGGAGATAATCAAATATACTAATAACTTTATAACATTTAGGTTTGTTTTCAAGTATTCCACTTAGCCTTATTGTAACCTACCCATCTGACTTAGACAAAACCATTTGTAATGTAAAAAGTAAAAGTGTCCCTTTCAGCCCTTGTGATCAGTAGGGCAGAGAAGGGTCATCCGTTTCTTAGGCGCATGGTTAACAAGATTGTCATGTGGTCAGCACAATTCAAAATTCCCAATCATTGTCAAGATTTAAACCTAAGACATCTCAGTTCAGAAGCCAAGTGCTCCACCAGTCAATAAGGCCACCAGGAATGTAGTTAAATAAAGTTTTTTGTTACTTTACAAATGGTGGCAGTGTTTCAAAGGCAGAGACTTGTCATTTAATGTAAGAAGTTGTGTAAGTTTAACATGTTTTTTTTATTTCCAGATTTAAGTCTAGAACCTAAGCTTTACAAAAATTCATTCACTCAGATCAAAATATTAATTGAAAAAAGATAAGCTAAGATCATGAGAACTTAAAACCATTTTTTTTCATCTTGGTATGTTTCTATTTTTAAACTAAAACAAATAAATATACAACAAATGAGAAAAAAAACAACATTTATTTTTAAAACAAATGACTATTTGAAAAGAAATAGACTTCACCTACATTGAACATGTATCTCATAATTATTTGACCAAACTTTCAGCATGCCTTGCATTCAAGAAGTAGAACAAATAAATTCATCAAACATATTAGTGCTAGAATTCTTAGCTGTACCAGTTTCTTATTAGATATAAGTAAGAAAAAATGTGTTTTTAGTCTTTTTTTTTTTTTAATCCAAAGATTAAAAAAAAACAGCATTTGTACAAAATATTCACACAAATAGTGTACACAATTGTTTAATTATTGTAGTTCTAATTTAGACAGCATGCTGCCAATCACTCTGCCAATGTTTCAAGTCTTTCTTTGCAGGCTATCCTCTTGCTCCTTTCTTTTAATCGCTTCTCCCTTTCATATTCTTTGAGCCTCAAGACTTCACTGTAAATAAATGATCAATTCAACAGTTCAAATTTTCATGGCAATAATTTAAATGTTCTCATTCCAATGTTACTTTAGGCTTTGTACCCCCACTACACTCAAAGGGAAGACTCACAAGGAGAACACACTTAAGTTTTTAAAGTAGCTGTTAATTATACCCATCTGTGAGGATATGTTTGATGTGTTGGTAGATGTTACAATGAGATATAGTGTTGATCAGACAATGCTTTTTCATATAGTTCTTTCTATTAAACATTTTCAGAATTTTCAATCGTGATGCCAGAGACACTACTTCAAAGTAGAAACTCAAAACTCAAATAAATACGAAGCTTTTATTCTTGAACTTGAAATCACTTTAATAATACACACACTACATAAAATGTAAAGTACAATTCGATTTAAATTCATTTATTCTAGTCGCAAATCTCTCTGACCTCAATATGCAAGTCTAATACTACTTCTTGCCCCCCTTATATCATCATCTAAACTATTTTTAAAGATTATGGAAAAACCATTATTGTTTTAAATAAGATTGTTTTTACTTGTCAACAACATACATCCATGACCTTGTGCTGCAAATATTCAATCTCAAAAAAAAACAAAAAAACAAACTTAGTGGAACAGCTGCTTTATGTTATGTGATCAAAATATGAACTCACTTATTTCACATGCTAGGACCAAATTGTACAAGTGCTCCTACCCTAATGTTATTAGTGCATGAGTGGGTTGCATGAATCCCCCAGGAAAAAAATAAATGACTTAATAAAGTTTAGATCTCTAATTGACATGCAAGAATAGATAGACATGTAAATATGCATTGGAAATAATAATCATGACATAATTATCTCCTTTTGAAGGAAAATCTATTATAAGATCTTAAAAGATAAACACTTACTCTTCTTTTTCACATTGCTCCCAAGCATGGAACTGATGAGAACACTGTGCATGAGTATTTGGAAAGTGCTGTTGTCGACACTTGATGAGTTCCAAAAAGTAATCCACACAATAATCTCTTTTGCTTAATGGGATGTTGGCTTTATCAAGTTCTTCCCTGGTAGCTTTTATACCTGTCAAAGTTTATCATAATCACATTATTAATTTAAAATCAAGGATATTATTTTTGTATTGTACACTGCATTTAAATAATACAGCTTAACTATTCTAGGCCCATAAATCTAAAATATTAACAACTTTAATTTGTTTAATAAAAGAAACAAACAACACATGCAGAACTTTGTAGAAGAGCAACCTTCATGCACAGGTCCAATCTCTTTTGGAGAAGGTTTCTGTGCTGCCTATAGACACTCAGCAAACACAACTCAGCTTGAGTTAGGATTTGAACTCAAACCCCTCAGCATCCCACTGGTTACCAGTATAAAAGTAGTGCAGAGTAATAATCTATTATTTATATACCTAGCTGAGCAAGACTAAATCTAATTTACTGGACCTCATTCACCAATCGTAATTCTCAACACAATCATCATTCCAACTGCAACATATGCATGTGAGCAGGGCCGGTCTTAGGCCACTGCAGCTATGCTGTCGCAGTGGGCCTCGCGCTTTCATAGGTTTCGCGCTAATTCAAGGTGTAATTATTAAATTGCAAAATATAACTGAAAAATTCATGGAAATCTCCTGAATTTATTAAAATCTCTTGAAAACTCTTAAAAATCTCCAGACAAATAGACAAAATTGTCATTTGTGGATGTCATTCATTGCGGAAAACGCCAATCCTATGCACGCCAAAAAGGCTTTGTCAGATTTCATGTACTTAAATGTAATAATCGGACTAAGTTTCACTTTAATCGAAAGTTCCAATACTTAATTTACTTTTATAGTCACTGGCATATAAATATGCCATTGGTTACAAGGTTCGTAAAGTACAGATTGCAATTTTTAAAGAATGAATAAAATTCAAAGTCGATTTTTTTTTTTCGTACACAAAATCTTAATTTTCACGTATTATCCCTATTCCCACACAGACTAGGCCCCGCGCAATCAGTTTCGCATAGGGCCCCGCAATTACTAGGACCGGCCCTACATGTGAGACATGGAAGTCATCTGTCAAAAATTGAGAAGAGACTGAATGTGGCTCAACAAAAATGGCTGAGATGGATTTAGAGAGACAGTTACACGGATCAGGTCTCAAACAAGAAAATCTTATGCCAAACTGGGAGTCGAACAATTAGTGAGGTGGTGACAGAGTGTCGCATGAGGTTTGCGGGATGTGTTCTTCTATGACAAAATGAACTATGCATACCAAGAATTGCGATGACATGGAGGCCAATACGAGGAAAGCGCAAACAGGGACGTTCTGGTATAACTTGGTGTCATATTTTCATGGAGGACCTCAAAACAGTGGACACTAGGTGGGAGGAGGCTTCAGACATTGCCAATGACAGATCTTTATGGATTAGACAGCTTGCCGCCCATTGTGCTGAACGGCGCGGGAGGACCTAAGTCTAAGTAAGTAAGTCTATATATCATCTATAAAAATTATGTAATCCATTAAGGCTGCCAAGTGATACACATATTTTTCATTGTTTTATCAATATTATGAAGAGGCTAAATGTGTTTATGTATGATTGGTGAATGAGGTCCATTCTTACAAGGCTCAAGAAAATTATTATTCGATATCATTAAAACAAGGAAATCGTCAATTATCAGGGTCATCATTTATAGGTACTCATTGTCAAAATTAATGTAAATGATGACAATAAAACATGTCAATGAGAATTGTTTACAGTGTGTATGAATTGCAAGTGTATACTTAAAATAAAAACAATTGTTATAATTAATATAATGTAACAATTTATGTTTTTCTTCTGTCATTTTTTAAAATAATTACACTCTAGACCAGGAGTGGGCAACCTCTGAGTATTAAGTTACTAACCCTACTAAGGGTCGCATTATGCTGCTCTATTTAAAAAAAATGACCAACACCCCCACCTATTTTTATCAGGACCTCACAACTCTAGCCCTAGCTAATAGATCTACTAGCCTAGATTAAGAAATTCTGCTAAAAACTGTCTTTAATTTTAAACATTTATCATTATGATTAGAATCTAGATCTATCTGTTTTTGATTTAAACTGAGTTAAAACTGATAATTAAAAGTTAAAAGTTTTAGTAAAAGTCTTAACTTAAAAAAGTTAAACTAATATTATATTTATAATTTTATAGACTGACTAGTGACTTATTTTATTAAGTAGTCAGAGTAGTCATATTAGTAGGCATGGACTAAAATAAGTCTTACATCGTTCTTTACGACCATTCGGAAAGCCTAAAAGAGGATCAAATGTTGGTGGTTTATTGAAATCGGGTGCAGTATCAGGATGGGAAACATATGCATACCACATATTCCCCATTGTTTGTTGATATCGTCGACCTCCAAACAACACAGTGGAAGCAATCCAAGTTTTTATCGAGATAATTAAAATGTAAACCTTAAAAAGCTGAGGGACAAAAATTAAAGATATAAATGATGTAAATTAGAGGTCAATAGTAAATATATAGATCTAGATAGATCTAGATGTAGATTTTAGTTTTAAAAAATGACTGATAGATGATCAAGGGACCACCCGCATTGCTAAGGCCTCCTCTGCGTGAGGTGCTAGGACATTTATAGGTCTACAATATTATATAGGCAGGGGCGCCCGGAGATTTTTTATAACAAAAAAAACAAGGGGGGGGGTGCAAGTTGCAGACTATTCTTGTACGGTCTACGGGCCATTTTAATTTTCGACACTCGTGTCTCGAGCCACAAAAAAAGCACTGCCCATAATATTATAAATCGTAGCTTACGTGGTCGGCCAATCAACTGACGATTAACCTAGCCTTAATTGCTTGGCTTATCTACTATTCGTCTATCTATCTATCTATCTATCTATCTATCTATCTATCTATCTATCAGTGTGACTGTCTAAATCTCTCTATTTAATAAATAATAATAATTAGCCTATTCTTGTTATGACTCTACATTGCGCACTATCATTAGGTGCGAGACTGTACACCATAAGACACAGGACAGAGACACGCTAAAGAGAGGCGAAAAGTCGAAGGTGGTGATAATTAGATCCAAGATGTAAACAAGAAAGAAGTGTTGTTAATAGGCCTACTGAGTACTCTAGTTGAATATTTGTTATGGTGCTACTGTTGTTATATTATTAAACTAGTGTTTTTACATAGGACTGCTCCTTTCGTTGAGATTCTTTGAGCATGCTGCTACAGCATTATTATATACTCACAGAGCGCGTGGTGGATTAGTGCTAAAGCGCTTGGCTTTGAGTTCGATAAGGCGCCCCTGTGTCCAGTGTCCACCCTACTCTAATGGGCACCTTACATTACTTGGGGAAAGCTGGTCACATGACTTTGACACTCTCGTTATCAGATTAATCACCTGCCCTATAGATCTGTCTCTAGGCCAGAAAGGGGTACTTTAGTTGTTGTTGTTGTTTTACTTACATAAACACACATTCTATAAGGCTATTACATATTGGCCCTACATAGCAGATGTACTTTTGGGTTTATTTTCTCACAATTCACAAACCCCATGCTCAGGTCTAAGTTAATTGCACATCTGCAAGAAAACGTTCTGCCCTGATCATTCTACCCAATGAAAAGCTTTTCTTCTTATAATCAAGTCAGTATTGACGGTCCAACGGTAAGCAGGTGCAGTCCTCATCCACCGGACACACCAACAATTGAATATTTTACAGCCGTGGTCTTCACTTCCACACCATCCTTGCCCATACAGCGACTTCCAGTCCTCACGACGTTCCAAAGCACTCACAGAGCGTTAATAAATGTTTGTCGATCCGAATCAATCGATTCTTTCCTGATTCAATTAAATCTCTGGAGAGAGGGATGGGTTTATTTCCTTGTTGCAAGTGTCGTGTACAATGCATTTGGTTATTTAATGAAATGTATAAACATTAAAGAAAAATTAAAACAGCAGCACAGTCCGAGTCTGTAAAACAAGAAAATGATTAGAAAATGTAATTTGGGTTTTACTTACTAGTACCGGTATATCTGTGAACTAATATTTGTACAAAGCTTACATCAACTCACTCTGTCTGTCTGTCTGGGGAAAAGAAGTGTGTACACATTATTTCTCTCCCACACCCATTTTTGGATCAATCTGAAACTTGGCATTACGTAAACAAGATACCAATCAATTTAAAAACAAAAAAAAAAGACAATTTATTACTGGTAATTCATTATTTTGATCAATAGCAACAAAGGAAACTAATATTTCAGTATTCACAGGTACCAGATATGGCTAAATTTGTTAAGTTTCGTCCCCTTAAATAATTGTCAACGCAATTCCTCCCTCACGCTTTCTCTGATCAACTTGATACCTATTATTTATTGTACCTAACAAAACATGAATCAATAAACAGAAATACTCAATTAGTCAATTAATTCTCGATAATTAATTATTTTGTTTCATATCGAATAATGGAAATAGCTTGTGCATTATTGTTAGATATAGGCCTAGTTATAAAGACAGAGCTCTTCCCCTTTAGATATGCATTTAAAAAAAAAAAAGGATTGTTTAAATATTTTGCTTGATTTTAACTGTCTACGAGTAGGCCTATTTATTTTTGACATCCTAAAAGTATACCTATAAAATTTTGAAGACAGGATTGATACAATAACATAACATACAACAATAAGGTAACAAGACGTCCCGACTTTGGCGCGACAGTCCTGCTTTGGATCACCTGTCACATTTTTCATAAAATGTCTGGCCAATGTTCCGCGTTCAGACAAAAAAAAATTCAATCAATGTCCCACTTTTATTTTAAAATCTTTCTTAATCTTTTAACTAATAACTTGCGGCTTTTTCATCTTGATCCGTATTTCATGTTCGCTGCTTCGCAGGCATGGGTAGTGCTTCTATTTTGTAGCATCCTGCCTTCCTTTCAGAAATTTACGTTAGCTTTCTTTCTAGCCAGGAAAACCAGTGACTTAGCAGAATTTAGGTCATTGGTTAATATGGATGACAAAACGCATGACGCGTAGGAAGTAATCATCTTCTTTTTTTGAAATAACGTCTGTATTATATAAGATAAGACTTTTGACGTGTTGCCGTTCTGCATGTTTTTCGCTGGTTCTGTCGATCGATTCCAGCATACTCCTTGTATAAGCCTATTCCTTGGCTTGGTTTTCTATTCAAGTCGATCAGAGGGTAAGAAAAAGTGATGTGGCAGCAACAATCCTAAACTTTTATGAAAACTGTTCAGAATATTTAAGAGAATGTGCATGTGTGTGTAAGAGAGAGAGAGAGAGAGTGAGAGAGATTGAGAGAAGCTGCATATTCAACAGGTTTACGCTTTCAGGTGGATCGCACAGTAAAATGATATATCTTTGAAAATGTTTCAAAATCCCTGCAATTATTGTGCATAACATGTTGTGAGTTTACATTGTGTTGCATTGTGCTTGAGTCTAAATTGTTGAAATATTTCTATAAAAAAAAATCTGAGCCTGTTCCATTTTACGTCTCATGCTCTACAAGTGTCCCTGCCCAACTATCTGGTCACTTTACATACAACAACTTATGTAATGAATTTAATTACCTCATTGAATCAGAATTATAAGTGGACAAATTGATGTTTGTATGTCTGAGTGTGTGTGTTCAAAGTAACATGGCCTGTGACTTATAAAGGTAGTCCAGTGTTGAGAAGCTGTTCAACTAGACCACTCGAGTTGTTGAAAAATGTCAAATGTGTAAGTGTGTGTATGTGTGAATGTCTATGCTAGTGATTTCTATTTTGATCGAAATAAAAGTGTAACAAGCTAGTACTGGAGACAATAAATACTTAGACAAATTCGTACAGGTTTTCCTTCTTTCCTAGTGCCATTGGAAACACTAACATGCAAGACTAGATTAACTCATAGGACTATGCCTAATTAACTTTTCTTTTAAAAGAACGACTGTCATTTATAAGATAAGATAACAAACGAATTAGATATTTCTTGGCTGTGTCAATTCTTAAGGAATGAAATAAAGAACTTATCAACAACAATAATCTATATATATATTCCTCAAAGTAAAAGGTCAAACGAGCAACAAGCACGCAACAAGTAATTGGAAAGATCCCATGGCGCACGCACGCGGTGTGAATGGACCCAATCCGCACTATTTCATTCACAAAATAGCATAGACATAAATAAATATAGACTGGAAAAAGGAAGTAACTTCATGTAACTTGAAAACCCATGAATATATATCTACTATTGAATTATGATTTCTAAATTATGAAAAAAATATGCATGATCCTCAGTCTTAGAGATTAAACACAATTTATAGACATAAAATAATGTACACACAATTGTAATGCACACATTTTTGTTTCATAAAACTGTCTTATGAATTTGTGTAGCGAATGGAAGGTAGGTTAAAAAAGTGGAAGCCGGAAGAGATAATATTGTGTCGTAAGACTCTTGAAACTAGAACGACAATACGCAGATAGATACTACTCTCAGGTTTGACTTTAGCGCGGGAAATCTGTTATATCATGTTATAAAATGGTTCAATTTAATAATTTATACACCTAAAAATTAGCACGGGTCCAAAGAAAGTTCGGGACCCACTGTGGTCGCATATGTTGTTGTATTTTTTTATTCATGAATTCACTTATAACAAGTAAATGGGAAGATCCCATGGCTCGATTATAGAACTTCTCTTCGCAGAGACAGTTTTATGCTTTAGCACATGAACATACTAATTATAGTCCATTTAATCAAATTAACATTCAAATTTGTTTTTCTAAAGCATTGTTACATGAGTGCAGCTATATTATTAAAATCGCGTAAATTAAGGTCAATTAGCCATATTAATAGTGTTTTTCATTCATGAATTCACGCATTCGCTTTACTTATATCAAGCAATTGGGAAGATCCCATGGAGCAGCATGTTGTGAATGGGAAATAATATATCCAAATCCGCACCATTTTCATTCACAAAATAGCATATCATTTTTTTTTTACTTTAAAAAGATTTTAATAATGTCCGGAAATTTCCAGGACTTTTTCGACCGTTAGCATTTAATAACATTTCCGGAGATTTCCAGGGGGCTCCTGGTAAATCAAGAGGCCGCAGGAAATCTGTTATATGTGATAAAATGGTTCAATTTAATAATTTATACACCTAAAATTTAGCACGGGTCCAAAGAAAGTGCGATACCCACTGTGGTCGCATATGTTGCAGTGCCTAAGGCCTGCCTTGGAAAATAGCGGCGTATGATATGCCGCCGGTCGACTAGTGAATCTATATTATCTATTGACCAAAATCTTAGATGGGTGATTAACACATGCATACATGCCAATGAATGAATTAGACCTTTCTACAATCAGACTAAGATTAGGAAAATCAATCCTAAAAGGAAATGTATTGTGATTACTTTTAATGGTCACATAAACTCTCTCTAAACAAATGATATTGCTCCTGAATTTCTATAATTACGAAGAACAGACTTTAAATACAAGAATGAACTAAAAGTAACCCATTTTTTTTACTTAATAATTATTAATTACAAGTCCATATGCGTATTGGAATAGTGTAAAGAACTATTGATTGAAAAGCCCACACGAGAATATAACATAACATTCTTCAAATTCCATTGATAATTTTATCTCTAAAAATGATTCCATTTACCATAATCAAACATTCCTAATAAGCTTTCTTTTCCTGCTAAAAAAAAACAAACACACCACCAAAACTAATGAAACAAATACTTTAGAAAACTACTCAGACTTCGATTATATTGATCTCACCCCTTTCCATTAACACAAACTAGCTTCTGTTGCTGCTTTGGTTAAACCAATTAAAACCTGATAACATCTTTGTCAGTATATTGAAGTTATCTGTATACAAAAAAAGGTATCAACACGGCCAATCCTTTAATAACTTAGCCTTAAGACTAGAAGATTTATTCTGGGCACCCATGATTAAGATTCGACATTTCCTTCCAATAGTGAAGCAGCTTTGTTGGCGGCTGAGATATGGAATGGATTTGAAGCTGTTTATTAAGTTGGCCTTTTTTTTATTGCTTAATCTTAAATTCTAAGGGTAAGTGTAGGATTGGCATGTGTGTGTGTGTGTGTGTAAGTGTGCTAAACCAGAAGTTGGAAATTCCGTCCCAAATCGCAATCATAGCTGTGACTTGCATGTTAACACCCTCCATAAGAGATCTCTGTATGAAGTGTCAGCAATGGAAGAAAAGGTCTCAACTTCTCGTAAGATTACTTCTTCCCTACCAAAGGGATTTATTCTGGCCTGACACGCCACTGGACGAAATGAGATAAATACGAAACACTCGAATCATTCCCCGAGAAATCTTTCCAGTGTTCAATTTATGGGAGAACGTAATGCGAATGTCAACAAAACTGGGTTTGGGCCAGGTTGTTAGCGGTGGCCCCTATAAAGGAGTAGTCTCCCAACAATGCGTGGCTAAGAAAGAGTTAAATCCCTTGCTTGTCTACTCCCCATATAGGTGGCAGTACTGTCACAACTTTCTTCATAAGGACACGTGCAGTAATAAAATAAGCATAGCAAGGCATTCGTAGAGCAGTCATTTTAATAGATCAATACACAAAGAATCGTATCAAATTAACTGTATTAGGCTTACCAATCTGTCATGTAGATCTAATAGACGGAAGAACAAACTAATATGCCAAATGTAACAAGTGCTTAATTGTTTATGGGCCTATAAATAATTCTTTGAATTTTAAATTCTAGATGTTCTATTCAAGTAGAATAGATCTAGATCTGCCTTTTCTCTCTCTCTCTTTCCTTCTTTTTTTTTCTCTCTCTCTCCCTTTTTTTTTAAGCTTCCCGGGCCCCCACCATTTTTTAAATTTTAGACCATAAGGTGGATTTTTAATTATAGATTTTACTTTCATGTAGGGCCTAGTTCTAGACCAAGTTCTCATTTGATTCTAAAGAATTTACATTTTATACTGTATTTAGTCTTTATACACAAGAATGCGCGGACATCCTCTTGAGAAATAGAAATGAAAACATTAATTTGACTTATTATGCAACTTTTTAAATCGTCTATAATGGCGAGTCTTGAACCAATGAATTATTGATTTCATTTAGTTGTATACACATCCAGTCACTCGGTTATTTCCTTTTCTTAGGAAAAAGAAAGAAAAATGCATAAAATATTTTTTTTTTGTTGAAAATACGAAAATCTATTTTGTGTCATTAAACATTTGCTTTTATTTTCAGTAAATTTTTGTGAAATACGTAACACTTTCATTTCCCTCAAAAATATGGCCTATATTTAGAATGCGGAATTTTGCTGAAATACCGGTAAAAAAAAAACAACCACAACAAAACCTGCCGAAGTTTAACAGAAATGTTGCGGTTTTTTTTTACCGAATGACGGTGTTTATGCCGCGACTTGTGGCTTCTTAGTGAGCACACGAGTGGTAAGGAAACCTGTGTACGAAATTTATTGCGAATCTCTATTGCAGTCGCTGAGATCTCTTAATACATACATACAGTGGCGTCACTAGGCAGGTGCGGAGGGTGCGGTCCGCACCGGGTGACACCCACCCTTGTGACGCCACTGCATACATACATACATGCATAAATTGAGTCAGTGGTATTTTAGAAATGTATACAAGATAGGCCTATATAACATAGCATGTGTGAGTATTCCTGTATTCTGTAACACTAGACCTTTATTCTTCCCACTTTTTTATTTGCTTCAGCTACTATGCGAATAGATTCACATCTTAGATTAAAGTTGACACTTCGTTGAATGAATTCAAAGTCTTCGAGAATATTATAGGCCTAACAATCGTCAGCATAATCCGTGTCTACAGAAGCTATAGAGAACTTCTCCATTGCAGATCACTGGAACTGCATATATATGTGGTCATTACCTCAATTTTCAGTACTTTTTGGTGAAATATTTAACGCGTTTGTCTCCCCTCAAAATAGTTCCACTGTTCGTTCATGCTTTTATTTTTCACTAAGCCCTATACTTGTTTAGATCTATTGTAGTGAGAGTCCCATTGTAGCTTAAGTAGGTCACAACGGTAATCTAATTGTATTGTACATTTTTCAGTTAAAACTGTATCAATAATATGACCTCCCCTCTTCTTTTTTTTTTTATATTATCGTCTATAATATTCTCATTATCTTCGAGAGATTTTAGTAAAAATTTCACAAACTGTTTTGAAATTCTAGCTAAAAAAGTTAACAGTAGGCGGCTATGGTTTAGAAAATTGAAATAATTACGCATATGCGGAAATATGCTATGTTGCATAAATATATACCATCATGCCAGTTTTGAAAGAGCAGAGTTCCAACAAAGCAATATCAGATATGGGAGTAAATGGCATATATTTGTGTAAGTGTGTGTTTTTCAAACATCAGTAAATGAGGCATGAGAAGAATATATTGATTGGAAATCATTACAATAATCGAACTGTCTGTCTGTCATGCTAAAAATATTTTTAAATGGCATATTCAATTTCAATGTAGCCTGAATTATAAAAAATATTTATTCACACAGTTTGCGTAATTTATTATTGCTTAACCTGAAATGTTACTTCGAAATGGGGTATTCTAATAATAATAATAATAAGGCTTGTCTTCGAGTCCGAAAATTAGTGAGGAGTGCAGTACTTCCCGTGGCTACGCTGCCCCAGATGTGAACTACATATTTTGCTACATCCAGGGCTAGCCGAAACGGAGTTTAGGCCTAATGGAATGGCAGCCACCCCAGAGGCCACCCAGAAAAGCAGATCTGCGTGGCTCGTGCCCAAAATATATATCCTCAAGGCTCCATAGTGTTATTGTTAAGTTAGCGCACATCAACTTTACAGATATCAAAATAAAAAAAATAAATAATTGACAAGTCATGGACATAAATGAAAAGCCATCGTTACAGTGGGGAGCAAGGGAAGACCTGAAGATAACATTAACCTATATATTCAGCCTGTATCTAGGGCTTTATATATACTTATAAAGTTATAACCATAACTGATTAACAAAAATATTCGATTCAGACCATTTCAAAGGTAAAAAAAAAATAAAACCTATCAATAGATTCTAGGCTAAAATACAAGATTTACTTTTCTGATGGATTTGTAGATAGATCTACACTACAGGTCTAGATCTAGATAGATATTTTTACAAATGATTAATGCAGCGCAAAATAGTTCAAAGTTCAAATTCAAGTCAACATCGAGAACAAAAGTAGGTCATGTTTAGAAGCATTACAATTTGTTAGCATTTTAGAGAGGATCTTTAAAACGTTGTATCCCTTGGACAATATAAGAAGGAATATTTATCTAATAGTAATAATAATATAAATAATATTAATAGTTTTAAAAAATCTGACTTTATCGAAACAGCAATAATATGTTTGATTACGGTAGAAAAAAAAATGCAAATATCCCATAATTCCATTGTATTGGAAACCTCACGCGAAAACGAGGCAATCAAAATTGGGATTCCCCTTAGCAGCCGAGTAAGTTATTTGGTAAGTATTGACATTTCTATCTATTGAATATTGCTGTCATCGATCAGAATTTCTTGTTATATTGAGTACTTATGAAATCTACAGTTGTCATTAAATCAGGTCCTATTTATATTTTAGGTCCTCTTTCACTACTTTTGCGATATGAATGTATCTTTCGTTGGCTTCCTCTCTGTCCGCACTTAGCGATAGCTTGTTTTGTTTACAATCTGGGTTGTCCTCTATCCACATTAATCGAACCTGAATAGCAATGTATTTTATAATTTGGATATATCCTAACGACAAGATGATAATTAAAGTTTATGTTGCAATGCCGATTTCTGATGTTTGAACGATAGGATGGCTTGTTTGAGATCGATTTATCTACCCATTTAGATTTTATATTCTTAGCTTCTTTATTCGGAACCCGCTTTCGCCGCTAAGCCGTGTGGCCGCAGCCCACTTCCAAATAAGGTGCGCAGTGACGTTTTGGGGGGCGTGTCTTCACAATGTCACAGCCCATCAGGGTGACAGTAATTCACAAACTACTGGGTAGATTTTTCAAAAGTTAAACAAAACATGAATTTTTTTCTACAAGTGACTTCCGAAAGATACTGTATTTGTGAACGAGATATTTAGATTCTAAACTTTGAAAGAACAACAAATATAGTTTAGTGTGCATATTATCTAGAGAGTTTAAACTAGTTTCAATAGATTTTATTTTACTTTCAGGAAGTGGTTTTTGTGTTTTTAAAGATTTATATCATAATCAGTTTATCATAGAAAACTTTGGAATAAATCTAGAATCTAATCTCACCGAATTTGCATCTGATAAAATATTTCTTTATTTGGTTCCCAATTTTCTTTTTGGAATAATAACAAATTCAGATCTTTGTGTTTCTATTACGACCTAGAGAGTAAGTCGATTGAATTAATGGAAAAAGTTTGCTTGATATTTGGATCAATAAATCAATAATACGTAGACCTCAATTTTAATATTTAAATTTTATTTTTTTTATATTTTTTTTATAAAAATGTCTATTTTCAATTGTTTCTTTTCTACATTTAGTAACACATTAAAGAGAGACAAATTAATACATTCAATTTCATATAGATCGGTCTGTTTAAAAAAAAAGGCTAAACTATTATTATCTTTTGATCTACATTGAAACAAAATAAGGAAAATGAACAAATTACAAATTATTTTTTTAATGCCATTTCATTTAGTGTCGCCCTAATAGGCTACTAATCTAGATCAAGCAATATATTGTTCTGTTTAAACTGATTTCTTAAAGGATGCGTTAACAGTAAACTAGTTTGGTTATCAAAATGTTTGTCCGCATCACACCGGCAAGTTTTGTGACATGGAAAAATTATTTCGTTTCTTTGAAGTAGTTTTGAACTAACATTAAATTCCAAATTTCCAGTGTTATCTTTTGGGGGAAATCCATACACTCTAGTAGTGGAATATTCGCCTCTCAGTTACACGCGCTCTCTGTGGTCTTTGTTTGTTCGCCCCTCTAAATGATGAGCACAGACCTTCAACGATCATTAGCAATGTTTCGTTTTAATTTTTGGCCCAAACAATTTTTCCCGCCGGCTCCGGGCAGCGGTGGTATGGACAACCCAGCGTTTATGCCCAACCTAACATCTCCTGCTCTTATGGTTCTAGCTTCGAGCACAGAAGGCAACGAGACCCCAAGGCTCCCAGGTCCGCCAAATCCATTTACTGGCCAGGGCATGGACAAGGATCTACCCCCTCCGCCACCCTTCAGCTCAGCAAGCTTCGCAATGTTCCGGCCTGGAGACCCCTTCTCGCCGCCCCTGTATTCCCCGTTGTCGTTTGTACGTCCAGGGATTGACAGGCGCTTGGCGATGATGAACCACGGAGTACGACCTGGAGCATTCCGACCCTTGGGTCCTGAAGGCTTAGAAGGCACGTATCACTCAGCGTTTTCCCCGGCTAAGAAAATCAAATCCGACGACAGCTCAGCAGCGACGTCATCGTCCTCTGCAGAGATCGGGCACCAAAACGAAGGCGGCTACTGCGACGATCAGTGCCCAGACGAGAGAGACACGCCACCCGGAGTGAAGGAGGAGAGACCGTCGAGTATTAGCTCGGCTGGGTATGATACAATATCTGAGCCCGAATCCGGTGACGCCTATGAACGGGGGACACCTGACTCTGAAGGAAGAGCTTTAAGAAGTGAGTGCATTTTACAATCTAAATATACTCTATGTGTGTTGTCTTGAATCGTTTAGTTTCTTCATATGTGTTGTCTTGACTTGTTTTGTTGCCTGTTTGAATGAAGAATGCTTACACAAGCGCTATTTGGTGGAAAGGGACCACAATCTCTATCCCATAATTTATGATTATTGTCAGAGGGAGGCCTAATTGATTGATTTTTTTTTTTTTTTAGAAATTTTGCCGCCACCTAAACGGACTAGTTAAATTTATGTGCGTAGAATTTTTTTTTCTTGCCCATATTTACCTAGTTAGTCTAGCCAGTCACTGGTATTTCACTTGACCGAGCCTGAATGAGAATAAACATACATCTCTCTCTCTCTCTCTCTGTTAACATGTATGGTAATACTTGTGTTAATATTAGCCTTTGCACGTGTTTAACCCACAATGAACAAAACAAAAACAAAGATTGCAGGCTATATGTAACGAAAGAAGAGAGTAGTGGCATGACCAATGAAAGACATTACACTATCAGCTGGTGTATCTGAGACATTCATCCAAACGGTCAAACATAGGCCTATAGTCAAAACTTTTATTGATGATCATTCAGATTCCTTCCCCCCCCCCCTTTTTTGTTTGTGTGTTGTTTATGCAATAAAAGAAATCCGTTCTGAAGGTAAAGTCACAAAATCAGATTTAATTTCTTGTCTATTTGAAATTATTTATAAACTATGATTTTGTCGTTTTGTGTTGGTGTATCGCTAAAAGAGTTTCATCACATAAGACGTAACAAGTGGCGCCACATTTAAAAAGCAAATAGTTTCGAAGCAGAAGTAAAAAAAAAAAAAAAGTTTAGTACTAGATTTCGCTCTAAATTTTGGAGTACGCCAATAAACTAAACGATCATGCCTGACTGACACATACAACAGACGTCTTTATCCCAGACTTTTCATTGCAATTAATTGTTGTTACTACAACCCAAGTAGACATTTTTTACTACAACCCAAGTAGACATTTGTTATTAAAACCCAGGTAGACATTTGTTATTACAACCCAAGTAGACATGTGTTATTACAACCCAAGTAGACATTTGTTATTACAACCCAAGTAGACATCACATTTCAAACATTATTTTTGCAAAGCATGTAGTCATGTAGCCTACATTTTGGAAACATGAAACGATTACACCTAAATGACCACGAACATGGTACCCAGTACCCAGTGTCCAGCTTGATCTTGTCAGTTATCTTTGGGTGATGGACCTTTCCTTTATTCTTTTTTCTCTAAGAGAACATTATCTCTTGCACTGTCTGCTGTAATGGACATTCTTATTTTTAGCGGCCCCCGAAAGGGGAATAGATGCTACTAGTTTTGGGTGGTCTGTCCGTCCGTCCGTCCCGTTTAGATCTCGTAAACTGGAAAAGATATTGAAAATCCGACATCATGATATTTTAATCATTCAAAGTTCTGATGCAACGGCTACTTTTTTTTCTTTTCTGAAAGCTAAAAATGTTATCAACTATGCAAGCAGTTTTTACATAAAGATACTCTATTTTTACAACTATTCACTATTAATAGTATCAAACACAGCAGGCTATTTAGCATGTGATGACTATTTACCATATTTTTAACACATTTACGCAAATGGTTTTAGATATTTTGCCAATTTTCTGTCTTACAATTGTATTGCTAAGTAATTTTTGTCATACTAGCTATTACATTTACAAAAAAAATGTTTACTTTTATTTTTAAAGAGAAAAAGAATATATTAGTATACATCTAAGTGGAACACAATTTAAAACAACAATTAATAAGTAGTTTTTAATACTATCTCATAACCTACGGCGTGTCACTACCGTATTTAACACTGAATTAAAGGAAGGCGAGATTTTTTTTTTTTAAATACGATATGTTTTTTTTTCCTTGAGGCTTTGAATAAGAGATTGACCCTTTACAGAACAAGTAGATCAATTAGATAATCATTATATGACATTAGTTAAGACAGGTTCACATCGAACTTCTTCACTTTCATTTATCCCTTGGTCTGCTGGACCGTTGGGGCACAACACAAGATGTCAACCTTCTTTCTCCATTTTTCTCTGTCATATTCCTTTAACTCTTTCTCTCCTAACTGACGATACCAATGTTGATTCCACCGGAATGTGGTAAATAATAATAATAATAATAATAATAATAATTATTATTATTATTAATTACGGAGAGAAAGGGTTAATAGAATTTCATTCTGATATCAAGAGAAAAAAAAACCCAGCTGTTTTCATTAGGAAAAACTGATAGGTTTTTTCTCCCCATTTAGTTTTCTTTCATTCTTTTGCTGAAGCAATTTCAATAAAGTGTAAAAACACAGACCATTTTTTTTTTGCTTTTAAGTAATATTTTGTGCCTTGCCATTGTAGTATCAAGAAGGTCAACACCACCTTTTATGTGTTGATTGTAAGTCAATATCTCCCAAGTAAGCAAGATGGCATCTCCTGTGTGTTGATTGTATTCAGTAGTGAGAATACGCTCAATAACCGGTGATTTAAGGCTCTTGTCATATCGCTTTTTTGTATATGAAGGCAAATATTTGAACATGGCAACCTTTTTTTTGTGTTTTGTTTTTCCACATAACTGACGAGAGGTCTATCCCATCAAGTTTTCCCACATAACTGACGAGAGGTCTATCCCATCAAGTTTTACCTTAGCTTCTCTCTAAGGATCAATGTTAAGAAATGGATCACCACATAGGCTCACTTACTTAAACTTATGCGTTTGGCACATTGCGCGGCAAGCTATCTCCCTAAAGGTCTGTTACTGGCACAGTCTGAAGCCTCTTTTCACCTGGTGTCCACTGCTCTGAGGTGCTCCATGAAAGTGTGGCGCCATGTTACACTAGGACCTCCCTGTTTGC
>JADKLZ010000130.1:31705148-31723737 GCA_021533235.1 Biomphalaria straminea | reverse complement strand
GGGGGCAGGTTTGAATACGCCTGTATTTGGCAGTGCGGTCGGAGCTTGGCTAATGCTGTTGTTTTTTTTTTAAAGTATTCTTTTTTATGTATTACATCGCTTGGCAGAAGTGAAAAGATTTAATATTCCCATTCCGAGAGTTATTAGTTTCATTTAACGCTCTATGCATAGCAAACTTTTGTGTGGTTACAGAAATGAACAATTTTAAAAAAGAAAATATAGATTGGAAAAAAGAACAAACACTGAAAATTTTTTAAAGAATATTTTTTGTTTTGTTTTCTATGATGCAAAGTTGACAGTTTTCGATTGCGGTGAATGAAAAGTAATTCACGTGCTTATAAGGCCACTGGTTGTGAATAGTTTGTAGGAGCAGGCCGTTTAGCGCGAGGTCCCGGTGCGATTCGGTAGGCATGAAGGGAGTTGTTGATCAGCTTGTCACTTCTCTTCAGAAAGGCCAGGTTCTCTCTTGATGATTTAGTGCCGTATTTTGTCTGGCCTTTCATGCGCCTGCTTGGGCCGCTTTTCACTGGGTCTTTCCCCCTTTTCACGTACTCACTTTACTTCGGCCATTGTGGCCGGTAATAATAATAACATATAAAAAAAAGGCAACTGTTTAGATTGTGTTCACTCTCTTCTGGTACTCTTCCTGGCAACTGTTTTTGATCAGCTTGCTGTCCCTTTGTGCTGGGACTTAGATCTCGTGTTGATTGCTGACGGGGCGCAACAATAGCTTGACAGAAGATCGGACTCCGGTGCCAAATTGTGTTTGCTGATTTTCACCCAGCTTTTGTAGCACTGTTTTATGGGGCTTTTGACGCGACCATTCTCCACGCTTTTCATGCAGTCGTTAAAAGTCAAGACGGCCGGTGACCCCACCCTTCGCCTGCCCCAAACACAGACAGGGGGGACGGCGTGTCATTTATCTTCATTATTTGTCCCCTAACGTGTCAGTTTGTCGACTAGCGCAAGATTTTAATGTCTTCACTACTTCCAAGTGAAGTTCCTAAAAAGAAAGAGAGAGTGAAAGAGAGTGAGAAAGGAAGTAGAGAGTGAAGGACAGACTAGGGGGAGAAATAAACATTTCCCTCTTCAATGTGTGAAGTCTTTCTCTTGGGTACTTCTTTCTTGTTTTAAATCCGAGAGAGTTCCCCAGATTTCTAAAGATGCTTGGATCCAATTGAAAAGCCCAGGAGAAGGCACTGGAGCTGAAACTATGCTCATACATTATTAACTACCATTTACGGCAATTTTCTCCTTGAATACCTTACTTGAATGTCAGGCTACCAAGCCAGTTCCCGGTAAGACATTTAAACATGAACAGGCCGGTAGTGGAGATTTCTGGCTCCATTGTGGTCCACTGCGTAGATGGGGGACTTACAGTGGCCCAGCAGCTTAAGCGACTACTCCGTGACCACCATGTTTTGTGGTCAGTTGCTACTAAATAGAAAACTGAAGCGCAGTTCGTTTCTATTTGCTTTCCATCACCGTGCCCAAACTGTCCACTTGTTCCTATTTAACGTCATCATAAGTACACTTTTTTTTTAGCTGTTACTTTTTTTTTAATATTTTGTAAATCACAGAAATAAAACTATATAACCAGAGGTGCGGAGCTGGTTAGGGAGTGGTATTGATTCCCCACATAGACCTTTAAGAAGTTATGGTTTTTCTTTTATAGATGGCTTATTTACACTTGACTGGATACTTTTATAGATATTAGTTGGAAAATGCTTTTCAGAACAGTTCACAGTTTATGTTCACATGTAAAAGACGGATCAAAGTTTCTATTCTTTTTTTGTTTTATTTTCATCAACGAATAAAAAAAGCGAAATATACTTTTAAAAAGGCTTATCTAAAGGTGTACAAGTTATTTTTCTTATTGGATATCAACTAAAATAATCAATTGACTAATTAAGTATTTTAATTTATCGATTTATGTTTTGTTAGGTACATTAAAGAATTGTTTAAAGTATCAACTTGATCGGAGAATGCGTGAAGGAGCGTTAACAATTATT
Source organism: Biomphalaria straminea (assembly GCA_021533235.1). Classification (NCBI taxonomy): domain Eukaryota; kingdom Metazoa; phylum Mollusca; class Gastropoda; family Planorbidae; genus Biomphalaria; species Biomphalaria straminea. Next base: position 31,721,725 of record JADKLZ010000130.1, on the reverse strand, counting down.
TAAAGGGACTAAATGCGAATCACTCGTACTCCCCTTGGAAAGTTTAATATTGTTAATATTTTCGATTCCGAAGATTAAGGATGAGTGCAGTGTTCACATTGTTACGCAAACCCATTTTCGACCTGTATATTTTTCCACATCTTATGCAGACAAAGCCGTTACCCGCCGGGTGCCTATTTAAGCTTTCTTTTGTTTCCTGCACCTGATTATTAAAATCAATACAAATCAATTACAACAGAGATTACAATCATTTGCTTCGATAGAACAAGTAACAAAAGGAAAATTTCTTTTACAAAGACAATTCCTCCTTAGTGAAGCTTATGACCTATTGTAAAAGTGAATGATATATTTAAAAAAATAAATTTTTACCCCCTCGGCCTCAATTCAATCCCAGAAAAAAAAATCACGCATACATCTAGTCAGAGTATTGAAAATTCTAGTTTGGTCATATCGACCCAGACTTCAAAATAGTCGTCTAGAAGAGAATATTGGATCTAGTTATAGTGCCCTTATTGATGTTGTGAATAAAAAAAGACCTCATTCACCAATTGTAAATAAACACATTTAGCCACGTCATACTATTGATAAAATAGTGAAAAATACGTATCACGTCACATCCTTACGTATTGCGTAATTTGTATAGAACATATAGAGAATATGTTGTTTGTTTACGTTTGGTGAATGTGGTCCATTGTATAAGAATTATGCACATATGTATAAATAATCACAAATGCTTTCTTCATATGACGGTGGGCAATATGCTCCTGAACGTTTATTTATTCCACTCTATATTGAATACATGCGGGGTTCCAATTGTGGTTCAAATAATAGGAAGTATGCCAAATTTAATTTTAATGTGATTATTTTTCTAAAAACTGAGTTTTCCCTGTGTAACAGTCACTTAGAAATGTCAATTTTCTGGGAAAAAAATGGTTAATACGTATTGGCATATAATATTTTATTCATAATATTAAAAAGGGCAGTATTTTGGAAGACTATTATAAGCTGTACAGGCTGCGACAAATTGAATATATTTCAAGCAAAATGAGGGGAAAAGTGAGCGATCTTCTTATTAAATCTTGGTTTTAAAATGGTTTATATGTATTACACATCTGCCTACTTAATTTTAAAAACAAATTTCAAAAGACCATAAGTATACACATATAACATCGGTGTTAACATCGCATTTGAAAAAAAATACGGCTTTTAATTTCCAAACATACGGACAGACAAAATATTGACAAAAACAAAAAAAGTTGATACTTTTTTCTACTGGATGCCAGCAAATTGTAATCTACAAAAATACAATTGAAGTTGCTGCAATGCAATTAACACTTAAGCATACAGTATTTAAAAACTCGCATATCTGAGTCTGTCAAATCCTTGATATTTTATTTTGCAAATCTCATGCTATGGTGTTGTTAGATTTCACATGTTCGTAATAAGCTAATTTTCATCCCGAGATGAAGCCATGCGTTCATTTTAAGACGTTGGCCTTATCTAGATAGAGCGCGAGGAAATGACGCGAACAGTTGTGTGGTTCCAATTTTTATTGCCGTGGCCTCGGCCTCTCACGCCTCGAATGGGACTGCCGACTTGAAAGAAGGAGCCATCATCGTTTTATTCGAGTTTAATCTAGATGCTCTAGTCGCATGGCAGATTTGTGCTCTTGGCGAAGCTGAACAAACCCAGACGGAAACATCTTGGCACAAAGGTTTGACAATACGACTTTTTAGAATCTTTCCAATGCCTTAACTTGGTCCGCTGGGAGGGTTTGACTCTACAAACAATTGAACAGACGATACATGATCGAGAAGGGGGTGGGGGGGGGCTAGGGGGTAGGGTAAATTGTGCTAACTGGGAGCCGGTGGATACTGCCAGATTTGTTGGGTGATAACGCCCTTCGCGTGACACGCCAATTATTATCACGCGTAATGTTGAAAGAAAGTTATGATAGGCGGATAAGCCAGTGTCTTGATAGCTACAGGGCGTATCGTGTTCATCGTCTTTTGGTGTATTTTAATTGTGTACAGTACACAGTCTTTCTGTGCCCCCCCCCCCCTCCGCCTCCCCTAGTCTTCAAACAAATCAATGCAATGGTGCCCACATGGTTATGTTTACGACACCAGTGTTTCTTTGAAGGCGTGTGAGAGGTTCATATTACTGGAATCTCAGTGGAAACAATAAAGACTTTATACATTTAACAACAATCTTTTGTCAGTAGTACATTAGAATAAGGAGCTTGGTTTCCGAAACGAGGTCCCGGGTTCGCATCATGGTGTCCACATTAGTTGGAGAAAAGTAAAGGCGGTTGGTCGTTGTGCTGGCCACCTGACACCCTCGTTAACCGTAGGCCACAGAAACAGATGATCTTTATAGACCGAAAGGTCTGAAAGGGGAACTTTACTGCTTTTACATTAGAATAAGTTAAATAGTTAGGGAGCGAGAATTTCCTTAGCATAAGATCAGCGCCATAGTGTGTCCCCTGGTTCACATAGAGGATATATGGCGCCCTCAGCTGTCTCTACCAGAAATACATTTTAAACATATTGATAATAAATGATAGTTCTTTGCTGGAAACTCCTCCACATTCATATTTCACATTAGGAAATATACTAATGACAGAAATATATATAACAAGGTTACAAAGACAGTTTGTGTGGTAACACAAACTTAAAATCGGCCCCCGAAGTGGTCCACCCAGGCAGGTTTCAATATTTTCAGAAAAAACATCCGAATGAAATTATGTCAAAGATAAATAACAGATAAAAATGTAGAAAGAATGTTGACATATCTTATGTAGTGCCCCAGCTGTCAAAATATACATCTTCCGTGCTTTGATCTCTCAACGTTTGCCTTGTAAAGCCGATGTTCTACGCAACTGCCACACCTCTTTTATGAGTTGGTTACTTAGATTTGTTATTTTTTTTTAAGATTTTGAGCTTTTAGAAAAGAAAAAAGTAGCCGTTGCATCAGAACTTTGAATGATCTAAAATATTGTGATGTCCGATTTTCATTTTCTCTTCTACTTTCTGAGATCTAAACGGGACGGATGGACGGACACACAGACAGATAGACAGGCCACACAAAACTAATAGCGTCTTTTCCCCTTTCGGGGGCCGCTAAAATTATCAACAGCTCAACAGAAAGAATAAATTTTAAATATATTTATATTTAGGTGTTCTCAACTTCGTTAACACTCTACAATTCTTTTTTTACTTCATCAACATCTTATTTTTCAACCGTCACAATAGACCTCATTCACCAATCTTAAACAAACAACATTTAGCCACATGATCATATTGATAAAACAACGGATAAAAAACTGTCACGTGACTGTCTGTGTGTATTACGTAATTGTATAGAAGAGATAGAGAATGATGAGCACTGATGTACTCTATAACACATGTCAACGTATTTGAATTTGGACTATATTTATACGTAGGCATTGCAAAAGCTTTCTCTGCGATTCCTTTATAACGTAACTCTCTATTACCTAGTCCTTGAACGAATATGTTGCTTTCTTGATACTAGTGAAAAATTTAAGACCTAGTATCTCCCGATTTGAGGACCTTTTACTTTGCATTGACTTTATGACTACGAATTTCGAAGATCTGCTCTGCGATTACTTCTCTGTGTGATCTTAGGACACTATAAAAGGATGGGGCGAGAACTGAGCCTTGGTTTCCTCTAGTCATGCAAGTCTTCGGACGGAAATACATTTATTTATTTTTCTCAGCTAACCTCATGAGATCATAAAAAAACTGTAGGTCTACTTGGACAGAAACGAGCTGCCTTAGATCTAGAGGTTTACCCACACGAAAATTTATTCTTCTTCTTTCCTCTTGAAGCCTTTTTTTTTTCCCCCCGTTTTGATCCGGACCATTATTTTCTCATTAAAAAGTGGCGCACAACACTGTCGTATTATTTGCGTCTTTATGCTGAGTTTTGAGATATCCGCGCATAGAATTTGTATTAGAAGAGAGGTTAGTTGAAAATCTAAGTCAAAGCGCTCTCCGTTCGTTGAGACGCGTTCTTTGTGCTAATGGCTCTGACTCCTTCGTTACGGATTTGTGACTGCCGGGAATATCATTTCTATTAACGTTTTCAGCGACAATACAGGTCGGTGCTACGCCCGCCCCTTGAGGTGTGGGTGGGTGGGGGGGGGGGGGCGAGGAACTGTTTGCCAAGTCGTTAACTCTATGACCGGGAAGTATGCTCGGTGATTCCCAATATTGTTTCGGCCGGGGAGGGTGGCGGGCCCCCAGAACTCGAGGGACGGTGTCGCATAAGACGTATACATTTTGTGGAACGTAAACTACGGATTTGAATTAGTCTTAGAGAATAAATCTGGGGGTTGTTCCGTATTGAAATATCTCCGCCACCAACCGCTCCCTCCGCGCCACGCAAGGCCTGCAGGTGTGCGGCGCGTTAACCGCGGGGAGCTTGTGCCGTCTTAAAGTTGAAATCCCCCAGACAAATACTAGAGTTGACAAAATGAAGACCTGGGAAGTAGGCGATTGTCTTGCAGGTTCAGTCCCCATGTTTCTTATCACCACCTTTCTCCATAGACCCGCATTGACAAGTTTTGTAAAGAAACTGAGGGACACTATCTAGTAAATGGCGTAAAGAAATGGCTTATTTCATTGTTTTGTCCAGAGTAGAATAGCGAATGTCGTCTTACGTTCAACCTGTCACATGACTTTTAATGATGTGCTGTTAATGAGAAATCAATGTCTCCGAAGAGTTCCATTTTATCACATGGAATCTTTTCTATATGCCATTGATCGAACGTGATCAGTGATTTAATTCTAACGGACACTCTGGGCATGCTATAAGCATGAAAGTTGCGCTATATAAAAGCTATTAAAAAAATAAAGATGGCTGATGAGGAGCCATTAATATCATAGCTTGAGCGACCAATCCAGTAATCTAGGATTTAATAAGTACATCGTGTCCTTACTTAGAGAATATTTGGTCGTTGTCACAGTTACCAAATGACCTTTAGGTGTCATTCTTTAAGGGATGGGCTCTAGTCATTCTTCATGGGATGGGTTCTAGTCATTCTTCAATGGGATTGGTTCTAGTCATTCTTCATGGGATGGGCTCTAGTCATTCTTCATGGGATGGGCTCTAGTCATTCTTCATGGGATGGGCTCTAGTCATTCTTCATGGGATTGGTTCTAATCATTCTTCATGGGATGGGTTCTAGTCATTCTTCATGGGATGGGTTCTAGTCATTCTTCATGGGATGGGCTCTAGTCATTCTTCATGGGATGGGCTCCAGTCATTCTTCATGGGATGGGCTCCAGTCATTCTTCATGGGATGGGTTCTAGTCATTCTTCATGGGATGGGTTCTAGTCATTCTTCATGGGATGGGCTCCAGTCATTCTTCATGGGATGGGCTCCAGTCATTCTTCATGGGATGGGCTCCAGTCATTCTTCATGGGATGGGTTTTACTCATTCTTCATGGGATGGGTTCTAGTCATTCTTCATGGGATTGGTTTTAGTCATTCTTCTTTGGATGGATTCTGGTCATTCGAGTTGACTGAGGGCGGCTAGAACTAGAGATGAATAATAAGTGGATATTCAAGTTGTATAAAAATAGAGAAAGGATCGGTTAAAAATCTTTGTAAGTCAATATTTGATGATCAATAACAATATATTTTGTGTTCAACTATTTACTTTGTTACTCTCTCGTCTCTGTCTGTATTTCTGTTCGTCTCTCACTCTCTACAAACATACATTTAGTATAAGTTTGTGCTTTCATCTATTGTGTAACTTTCGTAATTAAATATGATAAAAATTAACTTTCGTATAAAAAAAAAGACAAAATGCGACTTACAACTGACACATTTTTTATTACAGCTACATAACCCGTTAATGCCCTGCCAGTTATAATGGACTAGCATAATTTAAAATAAAATAGATCTTAACACAGTGATGCCTAACCTAATTTGACCTACGGGCCATTTTAATTTGTCGTGTTTATCCGGCCACATGACCAAAAAGGTACAACTAAAAGCAATTGACCTTAAACTATTTTATTAGTAACCCGCGGATCTAGCTATTACATTGTAAATGGGATATTTGAAGTTTATCTTTTTTTTTTACGCGTAACAAAACGGCTTAATTTTTTTACTTAAAATGTGAGCAACAGTGTAGTTAGCTTTACCATCGGTTCATTTTCTTGTCTCTTTTTGGTCAATATTTTCAGAAACTCTCCAATCTTTATCTTATCTTATCTTATATAATACAGACGTTACTTCAAAAAAGAAGATGATTACGTCCTACGCGTCATGCATTCAGTCATGCATATTTACCAGTGACTTCAATTCTGCCAAGTCACTGGTTTTCCTGGCTAGCTAAGGCAAACCATTCCATGCTCTAATGGCACTAGGGAAGAAAGAGCATTTGTACAGATTTGTCCTAGCATATGGGACGAGGAATGTTCCTTTATCTTTAGGCGTTGTTTAACAGTCGCGGCCCCAACAAAGAATGCCGCCATACTTGTTTTAAATGCCATTTATATGTTGTTTTTTAAACATCCACGCTCTCTTTACAAAACAAATATGTTGGCTTATTCATGGGCTTATTACTTATGAAATGTTTCATAAAAAAAGAAAAGATCCGTTCATTTTCTATTCCCATTTCATAATGATGTTCAACATGTTAAAAGTGGTGGTACCAATCCGAGAAAAGATAAGAGCCATAACCTAGGTAAAGGTACGTTTTTTCAATTTTTTGGAGGGGAGAATTTTTACAATTTGTTCTGATGTTTCGGCGGGCCTAATAGAACCACGGATCTGTCCCGCTCGCCGTATTTTGCGACAACAGAACTACAAAGGGACACAATGTAGAGCGTAAATGTGGCAAAAGTTTCCTTAAAGCATGTCGGAAAAAAATATAACTGGGACATAGAACTAAGTCTACAACAATTTGTCTTTGAGACTATCCATTTCTTTAACAGTTACCTTTAATGTAATAATCCGAGATATTTACCTAATGCGACTTCTAATGAGACAAAATTGACCATTAGAAACTCCTCTTTATGTAGCTGTGAACCTATGCAGCGGGGGCTTTAAGGGGTGGCGAGTAGGGCGAAAGCCCCAGGCACCTCGCCTTATGGAGCTTTGCAATAAAGAAAATCTTTAATCACCGTCATTCCATAATCTTGTTGGCTCTGCTATGAGTATGACACTAACTCGGGACCCCGCGCACTGCTAAGGCCTCCACTGAGTTGTGAGAGTAACAGGCTTCGGGTTGTTTAAGAAAGTATTCTTTTGATTAGCATATTTATAAATAATTAATAATTAGTACTGTATCTTCGACCGTATTCATTTCCTTGCATTTGAACTACCCACAAAAATCTGGTATCTCGTCTTTGTCCAAGGCACATGTGTCATTATCACCCTCTGTTAGACAATTTTATTGGCAGTTCTTTAGACAATCCATTTTCTTGTCGTTCCTGTATTTTCTTTTCGACATGCATCTGTAGTTCCTGACTAGACTAGATTTTTTTTGTTTCGAGTCGACTTATTGATTCTAAACAGATGTTTTGACTTGATGTTGCCGCAAAGCTGCTAATAGCGACAAGCACGACTGAGCTATCTTACTGTTAATCTCACCCGGTGCTCGTGTTGATACAAGGATTGAGAAGGTTCTTAGTGTACAATATGTCTCTGCCATGTCACTAGGCTCAGGGATTAGAGATAGCATGTCCCAAGACTGGTTTAATATAAGGGCTGTTTCTTTTCTAGCTAGACCGATAGTACAAAAGGCAATGTTGATTTTACACAAGTCAATTGTTTAGACTCGAGAAGAGAGCTGAGATTTGATATATACAAAGAACGAAATAACAATCAAAAGGCAAATAATAAATAAATACATCTTTGTATTGGTGTTTTCTTCACACACACACACACGCACACACACTCATTCTATGACACACCACTTACACACACACACTCATTCTATGACATTGAAGACAAATACCTAGTAAAAAAATAAATAAAACTTTCAGACCTTGCGATCTATGGGCAGAATATGTAAAAGTCATCTGTTTCTGAGCCCGCGGTTAACCAGGGTATCATGTGGCCAGAACAACAACCAACTGCCTTTCCTTTTCTCCAACTAATTTCATTAGAGCTGGGTGGACTCAGAGGCGTCCTAAAGATCCCGAAATTAAAAAACAAACAAACCAGGATTCGAACCCGGGACCCCTTGGTTCGGAAGTGTAGCACTTTAACACTCAGCTACCGCGGCTCCAAAATGCTATATATTTTCTTGAAATTAAAGTAACAGAAATCACTCATAAATCAGCGGATCTAACACTTTGTATATATGTGTTTCTTCTCTCCCTTTTTACTCCACCCATACTCAAGTCTCATTTCCAATGCAATGCGCTCATGTAAATTTTGGTTGCATTTCAAAGACTGGTGGCCCGTACAGTAAATAGTGAACTCTACTAACTCCCTGAAAACATTTTGTCGCTTTAATCAGCGCCAGCATTCGCGTGTTTGTTTAACGGCAGGGGCGTAGCTTCAATAAGTGCGCCCGCTCATCAGCCATGGGCCGGTTGTGTCAGGTTGGATCACGTGACGTGGTCTAGTCCATCAGACGTGAGATACGGTCATTTGCAGGTTAATTGTTTATTTCCATTAAAACTTTGCATTCATTTGGCGCTCACCCAGCGTAAACTTTAAACACACACGCACGCGCGCGCGCAGACACACACGTCGAGAGCAAGCAAATATCGTGGCAAATAATTTCGATTTTTTTAAAAGCGATTTCCTGGTAGATTTAAATCGAATTGATTTCATTGATTGAACTAACGCAACATTAAAAGAAAAAAACTGATCCAGTTTTCAGCAAGTGATTTTTTGGTCAATTTGATTTCATCTTTGTTATTTAGTTAGATCAGTCACTGTTTCTACCTTGAAATGATGATGTTTGTTTGTAAGTTAAGACTCTCTTGCACTGCCAGGAGAAAAGTTCATGAAGTGGAAATATAAGAGATCACATCAAATCCTTCATAGACATATCCTATAAAGACAATCCGTTCACAATTGGTTCATCCGACAAATAGACACTGGATGACACTACAAGTGGCTCACTGACATTTACTTTACCGACAGTTGGTTCACAGGATACAATCTATTGTTAATAATCTGCTCGCATTTTGTATGTGTTTTCATTAAAATTTGTACTAGAGACTAGCATTATACATTTAAACTTAAAAAAAGGTTTATTAATAAAGAAAAAAAAGTTGCAAATTGGTAATTTTGTTTTTCATTGTAGTCACCCTTTAATGTTGTTCCACTTCATGTTTCGCTTCGTTGTGCCATATCTCTAAGCAATATCACCCAATAACTGGCAACAAGATTTCATATAAATTCAGGGCCCTAAAAGTCAGGCCTATTTTACTGCCGCTTGATGATAAATATTTGTATGATTCGACACGTAATTAGAACTTGAACTTTAGTATACAGTTTGATTTGTTTTTCTTTTTTCCAGTTATTAACTTTGTCTTATTCTGTTTCTCTTCGCACAGAGCCACGTAAAAGAGTAGCCCACGACGGACATACGCCATGTTGTCCTGTGTGTGGTCTAACTCTTAGAGCTGGAGAGTTGGAGGCTCATCTAATGTTGGAGGTGGAGAAACTGGACAAACTGAGCAGGTAAATGTTGACCATAGAGATACGCCTCTGGACAGAAGTCTAGCTTGTGCATTTAATGAGCGGGCAGTTTTCTTTTAATGAACGGGCAGTTTTCTTTAATGAGCGGGCAGTTTTCTTTTAATGAGCGGGCAGTTTTCTTTTAATGAACGGGCAGTTTTCTTTTAATGAGCGGGCAGTTTTCTTATTCTTTAAGTTTCCTGTTTTAAAAGTGAAAAAAAAACAAAAACAAATGTTGCTACTTATGGAAATAGTTGCCCCTGTGTTAGTTTTGTCACAAAACTTCTGTGACAAAGTTTTGATTATACAATTTGTCCCTGGTTTTCAATTATTATTAATAATTCGTCCATCGATATCGGAGGAAAGATGACTTCTTTTATCGCGAAGGGAAAGATGGGGTTAAAGGGGCAAGTACCTTGTCTGCCAAAGTGCCTTATAAAAGTTTAAAACATTACATTCCACTGATAGTAAGCTGTTTTTATCGGCTTTTATCGAATTATGTAGATCTTTTTGTTTTTTACATAGTCGGCATAGCATACGCCGCTATTTTGCAGGGCAGCCCTTAGGCACTGAAACATATGCGACCGCAGTGGGTCCCGCACTTTCTTTGAACCCGTGCTAATTTTTAGGTGTATAAATTATTAAATTAACTCTTTCTCTCCTAACTGACGATACCAACGTTGATTCCACCAGAATGTGGTAAATAATTACGGAGAGAAAGAGTTAAACCATTTTAAAACATATAACAGATTTCCCGCGGCCTCTCCTGAAATGTTATTAAATATAGGCCTACGAAAAAAGTCCTGGAAATCTCCGAAAATTATTAAAATCCTTTGATAAAGTAAAAGTAAAGTAATTTGTGATATTAATTAAAGTACTTCTAAAGTCAAACCAGAGAGTAGTATCTATCTGTGTATTGTCGATCTAGTTTCAAGAGTCTTACGACACAATATAATCTCTTCCGGCTTCCACTTTTTTTAACCTCCCTTCCATTCACTACACAAATTCATAAGAGAGTTTTATGAAACAAAAATGTGTGCATTGCAATTGTGTGTGCTTTATTTTATGTCTATAAATTGTGTTTAATCTCTAAGACTGAAGACATGAGTGAAGATCATGCAACTTTAGTGTACTTAGACAGGGGTGGCCACATGCGGCCCGCCGAAGTGTTTTATGCGGCCCGCGAAGACCTAAATAAATCATTGTAAATAAAATATCTATAGAAATTATTGAAACTTTTGATTCTTATCACTTGTAATGTACAGGCTAAAGAAACATTGTCTCTAAACGTCTTTCTAAAGAGTTTAAAAAAGAACGAAGGTTATATTTAATAGCAATACTATATACATTCAGTAAATGACATAAGCCCTGGCCAGTATTTATGCAATGCTATGGAGAACTGTGTTGAAAGAGTTGGATTGGCTTGTACAAGCTGGCAAGGGTAACAACTGATGGAGCTTCGACTGAGAAAAAAACTTTTTAATTAAATAAAGAAAATATCCCAACCATAAACTAGTAACTGGAAAGTTTACACAAAGCTACATCGAATTCACAGCACTTTGGAGGATATACATGTTAATAATGTATTGTGTTCAGGAGCCGTCCTAAGGCATAGTCAAAGTATGCAGCTTCTAAGATCCATGATTGTTAAAGGGCTCGCACACGTAATAAAGTGTGATACTACAGAAAAGGAACAACGAAACTTGCACTTAGTGAAGCTCGAAGTACACTAGGACTTGACTAGGTCCTTGATAAATTGCAAAAGTTTAGTTTTGTTCCTTTATTTTGTATATTCTTATTTTATTCGGGGCCACCAAACTCACTTCGCCTATGGCCTCCAATAACCCAAGGCCGGTCCCGATTGGCAGTTCCGAAAAGTATGTGAAGATTTGGAATTAAAACATTCTGATGTTCGGTAACACAGTTGCATTCACTGGCCTATCATTAGACCAATATGGAATCCAAAGGAAGAAATTGTTAGGTTCCTTGAAGAACATTGACTGTGACACTTTCCTAATATTTCTAATGAAGACCTTAAGAAAGACTTCATGTTTATCAGAGGAAGCATTGTAATTTGTTGCTTGCATATATATATATATATGCGGCCCGCTTGTCCACAAATTTCATTAATGCGGCCCTATGTTGAAAAAGGTTGCCCACCCCTGGTCCGTACTACATAGTTTGGAAATCTGAATTCAATAGTAGATATACATGTTTTCAAGTTACATGAAGTTACTTCCTTTTTCCAGTCTATATTTATTGATGTCTATGCTATTTTGTGAATGAAAATAGTACAGATTTGTACACACCATTTTCCATTCACACCGTGCTGCGCCATGGGATCTTCCCATTTACTTGTTGCGTGTTGCTTGCTTACTCGGCTGAACTTTTGAAATTGTCGACTTTGAGAAATATATATACTACATTACATTATTACATTATTGCCCCTGATCTTTGTTTTTAAGCCACAAATAGATACGAGAATTTTTGATGAAATGTTGCTCCAGTTGAAATTAGGAAAAGGGTGGCGATTCTTGACAAAGAATATTTTGTTTTGAAAATAAATTTGGTGTAATGCATAAATGTTCTTATGGATCATAAAGATTATTATCATTATTCAATTACTTGCTGTAGGTTTTAACTATTAATTATATCCATTTAATTCTTATCTCTACCTTCATTTGGGTTTGCTGCTAGCGCTTTCATCTTTAAACTTACAACTCTCAAAAGACATACGAGGACGCTTTTCAAGTAGAACACATAGAGCGACAGTGTGATACAGAGACGCTGTGATCATTCTTCTCCTTAAAAGCCTATTTAAATATTGTGAACTGAAGCCTCCACATCCATGTTTCATCACAGCTATCACCCCCCCTCCTTTTTTTTTTTTACCACTCCAGGCTCAGTGGCGATCATAAAGTGAAATGCAGGACATAAAACTAAAACAATAAACTTAAGCCCTCGAAAAACATATCGATCCAGTAGTGCGCTCGCGCGAGTGATGTCTCGATCAGCCCCACAAACCTCTTCTTGATTGTTTCCTTAGCTATCTGAGGGCACACAATCTTCATTAGTCTCAATATTTCAATAAACGTCGGGAGCCGGAACGCCATTTTACCGTCGCGAGCAGGAGGGGACCAGATGGCGGAATTCCGATAACAATTCTCCAGGAAATTTAATCAGGCGTCCTCCCGCACCCACGTCACACTTCATTTTACCACCCTCCTCTTCCCCCCCCTTTCGCCAGACATTTCTTGTCTTCAGTACCCTCCTCCTTTATGCACACCGCGCCGCTCCAGAAACTCACGTGCGCTACTGCTAGGTAGCCACTACGTGTGCCCTGCGGGCGGATAGACAGCTAAATCACATTTCATGGGACACTCACGCAAACAATGGCAGTCGTTGGACGCCCGTAAATCTCGTCCGCAGTCCTTCAAGGGGGGGGGGGGAACTACCGCTCTGAAAGAGCTACAGAACGGTGGAGCTATAAATTGGTGTCCACTCTTGACCAGCTGAAGTGAGTCTAAATCTAGTTACATATAAAACTCTGACCAGTGGTGTACCCACCTTATCGTTACATATACTTCAAGACTTAACACCTATCTATAAATATTTCAAAGTGGGTCTACTTTTCAAATAAAAAAACAACAACAAATCTTCACACATGATTGTATATAGAAACAAGTTACAAAGTAAATTGTCTAGTTGAAAAAGTTACCAAGATGCATTGCCCTTGCCAGTTTTAAATAATGTCTGAATGTATAGTTTCTCAATGTATTCACTTGTATGTCTGTATAGGGAGAGAAGATAAAATATTTCTATATAAAGTATACAAGTTTTTTATCTGAGCTTGTTTCTGTTGTAACTCATTCTCGCACTCTTTTGTGTGCCTCTAAATGAAGTCTAGTAAAACACTAAATTAAGACTTGTGATTGCCCAAGCAATGAGTAATCGATAAGTTAACATGTTACTTGCACTCAATTTATTGGTCCAGCAAGTTAGTGCTCGATTGTAATGGTTATTATCCGTTGAGCAACCATAAATTTATATGGGTCGTGTGCTTAGCCGAATTTTGATTATTTATGTTAATTTAAAAATAAAATACACATGGCTACATCCACACACACAATAATTTCTAAACGTTCCTGGTATATTTAAGACTAGCTTTTAACCACCGGATACTCTCGACGTTTTGTTTTTGATTATTACTCTCTATACGCCATCTTAAAAACAGCACAAGGCTTCAGTATGGTCAAGACGAAAGGCAAATGAGTTTGATCTTACTAAAGCATTCATGTAAGGAATATAAAGCAATATCATATAAAGTTATTGAAAAAACTATGAGAGAAAAAGAAATGCCTATCCACAAAACATAAAACGCCTACTTAAAATTATTATTATTACCTAGGGCCTAATGCGTATGATATGTATCAAACAGGCTTGTAGCTGGCATCACTTTTTAAGAGAAAAAAAAAAGGTAACTTGCCTCGGCTTCCAGCAGAAGTGAAATTATCGTTTCTGCTCATTCGAAGTCTTCGCAATTTTCAATGGAGAAATTTGTTTTGGTCTCCCTCCCCCTCCCCCCAACCTTTGGACATTTATTTTGGTCCTAAATCTGTCAAAGTTGATCTCCCCTTTCAACACTCTGGTATTTCTTGTCCTGGACATGATCAGTGACACCGTGAAATAAGTCCACCAGTTTTCAAGTACCTACTCAGTCGACCGCAAGCACCGAACGTCCTAACGAGGAGTTAAATTCCAAACAAATAGCTTTCCTAAGGAGAGCTTTGGGAATGGGCTGATTAGCTCCAGTGGTCACTGTTGACCATTACAAATCTTGAATTCTATTTGGAGATGGGGGGGGGGCTTTAAGTGGTTGTTATCCTCTCCTTCTCTGGACATCCATAAATGTCACTGACCTGGCTATTTATGGGCGGTGAAGCAGGACATCAACAAAAGATGATGTGGTCATTTCAATTGTCGTTTTCTTTCAATGTTCTGACTGTGTCTACTTGCCATGCACAAGAACAAGCTTTGAGTTGGAAGTATATAGGTCATAGCGACACAATGTCATGACACGAGTGACTTATGAACTGTTCAGAAGGAGAGGAGATACAATCATTCTGTTCACTGCGCAGTTTGGACATTGTTTTTTTTTTTTCATCCACTAAGTTTTATTTAAATTTGGTTCTCTTTTATGTTGTTGTTTTAACTTGAGTGAAAAATAATTTGTCTAAAGAATATGATGATGAATATGATGTGTTTTAACAAACCAAGTTCTAACTAGTGCTGAGTTACGTTAAGTTATGAAATACAAAAATTATACAGTTTTATAAAAATGTTTACCAGACATTCTATTCACATTTAGAGCGTCCATAACTGTAGGAATAAATGTTTTAGTCCTTTTAGTACTTATTCAATGCCACACTAAAGTAAAAAAAACAACAACATAATAATAATAATAATAACAAAAAAGCATTGGAAGAATAAATTAAAATTATTGTCCTGGTCATCTTTAGTCCTTCCAGATATTTCAGATTTTTTTTTTTTTATATTCCTGAAAGGAATGCTTTGACAAGTGTACTTTCGGTTCTGCACATTTATTAATAAAACCCTAGATTTTGTCATTGATATATACATCTTTTATCTAAAACCGGACAAAATCATTTCATTTCTGGAGCTACACCTACCCCATTAGTTGCGGTCTCCTCATGTGTTCTGTCATTTTAAAATCAAAGAAAATAAAATTACTAATTAGTGTTTACAAAACACTTCTCATTGGGCAGTTCTTAAAATTAATACAATGAAAACAAAAAAAAAACAATTTTTCAAGGAATGATAATAGACTGTAATGCTCAAATAATAGAAACATCCGCCCCTAGACTTGATCCATCGTTAAACGGGAATCTTTGTCTTTCGTGTCTGTCTACGCCAGACTTATCATTTCGTTCTGTTCATTTCCTTCAAACTTCATGTACATGGGATCATTTTTTGTCCCCAGTGGTAACCTTAGCTGACGTTACGGTTTGTCACCACCTCTCGTTCCGCCATACAATCTGGGGGGCCACCCCCTTACAGTCCAGATAGACCCTACTGCCGGTTCGAAATAGTGGAATAAATTCACACCTGCTACTGGTGAGGACTCGCTCCCGGCCCCCGCCCTTTTAATAGATTAGTAAACATAAGTTGGTGGTGCCAGTGTTAGGGAGCAGAGCCTGTGAGGGGGCGCCAGTTTAGATGCAGCCCCTGGTGTGTCAACTTGCTCATTAAATTGTAATAACCGCGTCAAAGCCGCAGCCGTGGGAAGGTCGCGT
This sequence comes from Biomphalaria straminea, assembly GCA_021533235.1. NCBI lineage: Eukaryota > Metazoa > Mollusca > Gastropoda > Planorbidae > Biomphalaria > Biomphalaria straminea. The sequence continues at coordinate 31,705,732 of JADKLZ010000130.1, read as the reverse complement.
CCAGAATGGAGCTGCGATAGAAATTCGGGATTCATTAAAACAAACGAGACAAAACCAATTTTTTTTTTCCCTTCTAGTCATAAAAGTCGCTGTGTGTCCGAAGGGGGTTAGTGCTATTTAAAAAAAAATTGTGTATGTAACAAACTTTTTTCTCCAGCACGATGTTATTCACAAAACTTGTCAGAGCAGTGTTTTAATGTTGTTGTTTGTAGACATTGTGCGTCTTGTCAATAGCAGGCTGACTGGGTGGTAGATTGCCATTCGAATGGAACACTTCCTTGGAACATAACACCTATACATTAAAACATTATTTTGTGGGTCATTAGAATTAAATCTATTATAGCATCAGCGTTTCGTATTAACAGTTAAAAACAAAAAATGTGTTCGCGAAGACGATCCACGATCGGCAGTCCAGCAGACGCTTTTCTATTTAGACTCACATCTCCTGACCATCTTGGCATCGCACCTCCATTAACGCTTGGACTCTTTGAAGATCTCCATCGGCTTAACGAACGTGGCCCATGAGTTTCTGAGATAACAAGTTATTAGCACATAGAAATACAAGTTATTAGCACATAGAAATA
>JADKLZ010000130.1:31668563-31679568 GCA_021533235.1 Biomphalaria straminea | reverse complement strand
AATAGTAAATACTATATTATACTATATATAAATACAAATCTAACTATTCTACACTAAATCTAAACTTACTGATACTGGATCTAATCTAGATCAAAATCACTATTTATTTGTGATAAATTTTAGAATAATTATAAAGTTTCTTCAGTAGTAAACATCGTGGGTGTGTCTTGGACTACTGTAGCCATGGCGACATTTTTTACTGATAAAAAAATCGTAAAAAAAAAATTCAAATAAAGTCTAAATAAGTCTCAAAGCTTATTATTGCTATGTAAACAAAGGATGAAGAACTCTTTTATTGAGGGAAAATAGTTCTAGCATTGTTAGTTAAAAATTAAGATTAAAAAATGCAATCAAACTAAGGTAGGGTACAAGCGTCTTTCCCAAAGACGTTCCGTGCTTTTAGGGTAGTTGGACCGTCTCTGGGAAAGACGCTCCGCACTCATTGAGTTAAATGACTTTAAAATCATATACATGATTATTTTAGTCAAATTCTCATTTACTAGAAGAATTCTAATATCTTCAAACTTGTTGGCAAGAGATGACAAATTTTTCAATATTAAAAAACTCAAAAAGCCTCAGCACACATTTTCCCTCTTAAAAGCCTTTCAATCTTCTATATAGAAGAGCAATGTCTCATGGTCAGAATCTATATATGGACACAACTGACATAAATGTCCATTCATTGTCTTGTGCAAAGTCTCATTCTCTCCCTTGCTACTGTATGTTTTTAAAGGAATATAAAAGAAAAACTTAACAAATTATTTTGTTGCCTGGCTCTTGCAATGAAGCCAGCTGTTGTTCTTGTCATTGCTGGGGCTCAGTCTGAACAAAATGCTTTGCACCCAAACCAAAATATATTGTTCTCTGGAAGAAATTGTTGATAAAATTGAAAATTTCACATTGAAATGTTCTCTTCGGTAAAGATCCACAAAGCAAAATATTGCCACTAATAATATCTTAATAATCATAATCATAATCCCATTGCTTGGAAAACTCTTTACCAGCAATTATCTTCTCAGTATCAGTACAAGGTATACTTTAAAAATGGTGGCCAAACAGTGTTGAACTTGGTGATAAGATTTCTTTTGCTGAAATAAGCACAAGTTAAAACTGCACACAGATCAGGCATGCACACATTACTAGATACAAACAATATGTTATATGAAATGCCAAACTGGCAAGTGTCTGGTATTACATCATTTCTTGATTTTTATCTCATCATCATCATCATCATCATTGGCCTCCTTCAGTCGTAGAACGACTATGGTTCATCTCGCACACTTCCTTGTGTGGCTGTGGAGCCCTATTTTGGAGAGACACTCCCGTCCACAAGTATCGCAGGTAAAGGTGGTCTTCGCTACAGTGGTAGAGGAGCTGGTCATTTTCTGCGTTGTCCACTTTTCTTCCAGAGCTGAGGCCCATGCTCTTTCGCTGTCCATAGCTTTCTTGGTCACTGTCTCTTTCCATCTGGTGTGGTGATTTTTATCTAACTAAAGGTTATTATTAAAATGTATAAAAAGTGGGAAAAAGTTGAATAATCAAGACAATGATTCATGTAAACTATTAGAACCACATGAGAACCATTTGGCATTGTTTAGAGTATCACCAGTGTGCGCTTACAGTTTTAAAAGCACTGTTATAGAGTTGTTAAGGAAAATTTTAATAATAATTATTTATCTATTTGCATTTGATTTGAAATCTACGTTGACAATTAAAATAATATTTTCTTTTTTTTTGTTTTTGTTTTTTAGGTGATGGCTAGTGACACTACCAAATGGACTGGGAAAATAAATTCTATAAACTAGTAAAAGAAACTGAAACAAATATTGCCAAAGCAAAGGTATCTTTTTTTTTTTCAAAGTAGAACTGTTGACATCTGAGCCTTTTTTGAAGTAACGTCTGTATTATATAAGAGCAAGTTGAAGCTGTTTTAGTTGAATATAGGAGAATTTTTATTACAATTCATTTCTTTGTCCTTGTCAACTTCATAAAAAATAGATTTTATAGATTTTGAAAAAAAGCTTGAAAACTTTGTATTTGAAATAAGGTTTATTTCAAGCCACTATTATAGTCAGAACATGTAAACATCAGAATATGTTCTTTTTTAAGAATTTTTTTTCGCTTTATCTTTTTCTACAGTAGATATTATTGTTAAATATCATATTTGCATCATTGATAAGATTTGTTTGCCAACATTAAGTTCCCTGACTGACACATTCCTCTTAGGACAACGTCATTGACTGATGTGCATTAGACCTTCAGTTTTTCCACATAAGCAAAGTCAATTCAATTTTAAATAGTAGTTACATTTTATTGAACAGCAATAGCATAAGTAATATAAAACTGTCATGACTCAATGAGTGTTTAAAGTTAAATTAGAAGTAGTGCTTTCCTGTCTTATTCTCAAGTTTAAAAGTAAGATCAGTTTGAACACTTTAAGGAACATTAAGATGGTTGTTCATTGTTCTGTCAACATGCTAGTTTCATTTATAGTTGGCTACTACAATACCTACTGGTATTCCATAGATCACTGGTCTTAAAAAGAAATTTCACTTTCAACCATTTGATACTCTGAAGTGCATATCACGTGCAGCCATCCTAAATAATACCATGTACTTGCTATCAGAGTATACAAAGTTTTATAAGCATTAACTATGCTGAGAATAATTTGGGTTGTAAGCTATAAAAAGGTTTACAGATTTTACATCTAAAAATTTTTAAATCTCAGTAATAAAAATGGTTTCAATATCCAAGGAAATTTTACTTTTATTTAAAGGACAAATTGTCTGGAAGTAATAATAAAGTGCAAGCATCAAACAGAAGGCTGTACTCAGGGAATCTTTCATCAGACCATTTGAGAACTGCAGAAGTACCAGAGCTGTTATCAGTGCAGCCTACAATATATAATACAGCATTGTATCCATTTGATGAAAACATACTCTTCACTATGAGTTCAGAACAAAGAAGACAGATTCTTAAGATGAAAGAGCAAATTGAATCTCAAAATCGGGTTTGTATTAGATTCTGTATAAACTAGTTGCAATGAGAGAAATAATGGTTTTCTTCTCTTTTTTGTATTAATAGCAAAATACAAACACAGATTCTTGTTTAATCCCTTGAATTATTTCTTCCATCGACTTTGTTGAACTGTTGAAGTAACTGAATCAGTCTAAGGCAGAGTTATTGTTGTCCTTCTTAAGTCATAGAATGACTATAATTTATTTTGTAGAGCACTTTTCATTTGAATGTAGTGTCATGTTTTGCAGAGATGTCATCAACATACAACCCAGGTAAAGGTGGCATTTTGTTTTGGAGGTAGAGGAACCAGCCATTTTTCCTTTGGCTTGTTTTTCTTCCAGAACTGAGTTCATTGTTTTCATTGTCACCATCTTTCTCCACATAGTGCAGTCTAGGGCTAAATCTTCCCAGTGGAAGATACAACCTTCTGCCATATGCGTTTTTTTACTCTTCTCTTCTAGGGATAGTTGGATTAAATTGATACATATTTTTTGTAAGTGTGTAAGTATGTTTATTTTTTTCTATTTATACTTTAATTTAATGTTGTTTTGGAAGATTATAATTTGCTCTTCGATATTGTCTTGTTTTTCTGTAAATAACCCAGCTTGTGTTTTGTAAGGCTTAATGGTTGAGGCACTCTTTGGCTCTTCTTTATGATGGATGATAATATTTACTTTAAATATTAACCGTAGATAGATTATAAATTATGTACTTCTATTGGTACATGATCTTATTTTATTTTCTGTTTCAGACGATGGAAAAATTACATAGACTGATTAAATCTTTGGATCAAGAAAGAGATTATTATAAACAGCAAATAGCTTTGCTGAAAGGTAAAACTAATTAGATCAAAGATAATGGTCAAGTTGATGAAAGTAAAGTACCACAGTTGTTTTATTTAACAATATGTTCAGTTTCAAATTGTATAATAATTTTTTTAAAAAATCTTTACACAGTTCCTCTTATCAACTTGCACATTACCATATTCATGGGGTAAAAAAACAAAAACCTGGGTGGACATGGATCTCAAAAACAATATAACAATTTTCTTAGAAATTTGACATTTTATGTATATCTATGAGGAAAAAAAAACTAGCTAATAGGCCACGCAGGGAAAAATTTGACTCTTATAATTTTTTAAATATAATCTTTTACAAATTAAATTTGTTCTTGAGTTTTAAACAATCTGTATCTCTAACACACATATTTCAGATGGTATTCCCCAATGTTTTTATTTTAAAATTCAATAATTAATCGCTGGAAAAGGTCTAAAGCTCTACTCCTCTTGGCATTATCCTAGACAAGCATATGCAGATAAAACTGTAAGGAGAGCTCCTTGATTTGGAAACCACTGCACAGTTCATCTCATGTATTGGTCTAGTCATCTAAATGCTCCATTATAATAATGAAAACGAGGAAGAAGAATATGTAGATGTTAGAACCAGCATTGGTAAAGCTTGAGCAGCCTTTCGTCAGCTGAAGAACACCTGGGTATCCAGGGAAATAAGCATCACCACCAAAACCATGCTTTTCAACACCATTGTTAAACCAATACTATTAAATAATGCAGAGACCTGGAGAACCACCATCACACAATGAAAAAAATCCAGGTGGAGCATATTATGATGGAAACTTTAGAAGGATTTACTCCTATCTTGACCATAAATGGGCAACCTATTTCCATTCTCGTGTTTGCAGATGATATATAGAATATATAAATATATATATATATGGACAAAATCTTACTTCAAAACTGAAAGCTGCAGCTACAACAATCGGTATGGAAATCAGTGCTGAAAATAGCTAAATACTAGTTTGTGGTCAGATAGTATAAAATGGTGTATACTGTTGAATGGCCAAACATTAGAAGAAGTTGACTTATTTAAATACCTAGGGTCAAGCATAACAAGAAATGGTGGAGTTAAAAACATCTTTAAGCTTGGCATCTGCTGCCATGAGCATACTGTGGAGAATCTGGAAGAGTAAAATAAGTTTCCTAGTAAAATGAAAACTATCTATATATATATTCCTCTAAGTAAGAGGTCAAACAACAACATGCAAGCAACAACATGCAAGCAACAAGTAAATAGGGAAGATCCCATGGCGTACGCACGCGGTGTGAATGGACCCAATCCGCACTATTTCATTCACAAAATAGCATAGACATAAATAAATATAGACTGGAAAAAGGAAGTAACTTCGTGTAACTTGAAAACACATGTATATATATCTACTATTGAATTATGATTTCTAAATTATGACAAATTTTAAAATTGCATGATCTTCTGTCTTAGAGATTAAACACAATTTATAGATTCTAGACATAAAATGAAGTACAATGCACAAATATTTGTTTCATAAAACTCTCTTATGAATTTGTGTAGTGAATGGAAGGGAGGTTAAAAAAGTGGAAGCCGGAAGAGATTATATTGTGTCGTAAGACTCTTTGAAACTAATCTAGATCGACATTTAATAATTTCCGGAGATTTCCAGGACTTTTTCGTAGGCCTATATTTAATAACATTTCATGAGATTTCCAGGGGCTTCTGGTAAATCAAGTCCAAGAGGCCACGGGAAATCTGTTATATGCTATAAAATGGTTTAATTTAATAATTTATACACCTAAAAATTAGCACGGGTCCATAGACATAAATAAATATAGACTGGAAAAAGGAATTAACTTTGTGTAACTTAATTTAATGATTTACACACCTAAAAGATTAGCATAGGTCCAATGAAAGTGCGGGACCCACTGCGGTCGCATATTTTGCAGTGCCTGAGGCCTGCCCTGGAAAATAGCGGCGTATGCTATGCCGCCGGTCGTCAAGAGGCCGCGGGAAATCTGTTATATGTTATAAAATGGTTCAATTTAATAATTTATACACCTAAAATTTAGCACGGGTCCAAAGAAAGTGCGGGACCCACTGTGGTCGCATATGTTGCAGTGCCTAAGGCCTGCCCTGGAAAATAGCGGCGTATGCTATGCCGCAGGTCGACTAGTTCTTCTAATTTTGTCTATACTCCTATATGGTTGTGAAGTTAGACACTTATGGCCGAGGCTGAAAGAACAATCCAAGCCTCTGGGAGTAAATGCTGTAGAAAAATGCTGGGTACCAGGAAAAGAAGACAAATGAGTTTGTAGTTTTACAAGTCAACATTCTGGCTGGCAAAAAGGAAGAAATCTTCAATACTGTGAAGAGATGAAACTGAGCTGTTTTGGTTATATTGTAAGACATGACTCACTATCAAAAGTAATTGAAGATATCCTTCAGAGACACTGGCAGGCACACCCTTCACATGCATCCAACATTACAAGGCAAGTCCTCACCTGAAACCCCCAAGGAAAGAGGGGACAGCCCAGGAATACATGGCACTGCGATTTGGAAGTAGATGGCCAAGTTGTGGGAACAGTTGGAGAAACTCGTTAATTGGGACAGTGAAAAAAATATTTCCTTTTTAATCTGTCATTCATTAGTTATGAAAGCAAAGTATTTGCTCTCACAAATAGTCATCAATTTCATAAAGAGGAATTGTCTTAAAAAAACAACTTTTTTTTACATTACTTCTTTACTGATTTGTTTTGTCACTTCCACATTTTTCCTCTTTCCTAGATCAAGTAGATCTACTGACTGACAAAATAGATTCTAACTTTGATCTGAATAACAGTGACAGGAAAATGGCCATGATAAAAAAAGAAGTGATGCATGAAATTGACAAAGTCAAATCCATGTTACACATCTACACTCAGGAAGTCAAGAAACCATCTTTACCTAGATCACCATCTTTGGATTTAAGGCAAATTTTTTTTTTTTATTTCTCTGTTTAGCCTTAAAGAATAAGATGTATACTAACCAATTAATTTCATTTTTTTTGTAAATTTAAAAATTTATATTTGTTTCTCAGAAAGGAGAGTTATTCACATAATCTCGATAGACTCCGTGATGACTTGGATTTAATGAATAAAAGAATAGGTAAGTCTAAGGAAATAATTTACTTTGATGCTCTAATTCTCACCTTATGTTTGGATCAATTACTATGAAATTTAAAATTAAATGCAGATAACTCATTTATTTCAGACAGTTTAAGTTTCCCCTTTTTTTTTCAGAAAACTATGAATTAAAGCTTCCATAGTTTACCAAAATGAACTAAAATATATATCTATTAGGCTTTAGTAAAACTCATGTAAGCTAACAATTTTGTTTAATTTGAACATGTATTGTTCTTGACATCAGTATGTTCTGCTCACATATAGATGTTTAAAAAAAAATACAGAAATTGTTGATATTGGATATCATTGAAAGCTTAAGTATAAGCTATACATATAAATACATCAATAAATATATTGTCTTTATAATGTTTTCTATAGACAGAATGGAAAATTATCAGCTTTCTGATTCAGCCTTATCACCTCACTCTGTAAACAAGGTAAACATTTGTAATCTTCTAACCAAATAATTTATTATATTTTTAGTCAAAATGTATGCATTTGATTACATTGTCAACAATAACACTTCAAGTCAATATTAAAATGCTATTATAATAACAAATGGGACAACCATTGGACCTTATGAAGCACATATAAAGTATATAGAATGTAACAATCAGCATCCTTCCTCTGCGTAGAGAGCAAATGTTAAAATTTCCCTTCATAGACAGGACACACTGTACATATTAAAATTTTATCTGCTTATATCTCACACACATACCTCAATGCATATACCTTTCCACCCTTATGAAACTGTTACAATTTCCTTTTTTGGAAGTCTTAATTTATTCCAAATTAGTCTGACTCTATTACCTCAATAACCAAGTATAGACATAGACTTAAATTGTGGTCTTAACCAGTTGAAAAAGGAACCAGTATCACTGTTTTTCACATGACATAGACTAAAAAAAGAAATCCCATCCCTTAGCATCAAAAAGCTGGCTAGAAAAAGATAAATGTGTTTGATTGAATTGTTTCTAACTGTAATTGAGTTGCAAATAGTGTCGGAGACATTTTATTTGGAATTCCTTTTTTTTTTTCTCCAGAAATATACCTCAGTTCTTAATCAAAATCCTGAACATTTATTTTCATCAACTTATTCTGATACTGGTACCGGTATTAACTCTTATGAGTTGCAAAAATTGAGGTAAACATATAATTAATTTTTTAATTAAAAACTCATATTGGAGATATAAAAAAAAACATGTGCATGATTACAATATACTTAATACAAAAACAAGTAGGCCTACTGTAATAAAAAAAATCTGTCAATTTCTACATTATATTTTATATTTATATATTATATTTTAATAATAGAGTAAACATAAACATAGAGATACATAATTTTTCATTCAATAAGAAAGAAATATTTGCCTTATTAAAAAGCTCTATGAACTGATTTGAAGCTTTTATTTAAACACTGTAAATACTATATAAAATTATTCAGTGTGTAGATTTATACTATTATAAATCAAATTTATTTACTTGCCTTCTAAGTACTGATAGTCTAAACACAGATATTTAAGATAAAATGTGTTAAATGTTCTACTAGATTAGCCATTGGGTCCATGAACTCTAAGCTGGATACTCTTGAAAAGAAAATAGACAGACCACACCTTACAAGTACTTTTAGCAGAAGAACTTCTTATCAAAGTAAGTTCAAAATTGTCACTGGTATTCTTTTTTTTTTTTTCGGTTGACAAAATGAAGTATGAAAACAAAATTACATATTATCCTTTCAAACAAAAAGACATAAAAACAATTCATGATTTTATTATAATTGTATATAGCCAAAAATTAAGACCAGAGGGATCAAGTGACTACCTAAAATGTTTGAAAAAGAAAGCAACCAATCAAATTGTGATGAATGATTCAGTGATGAGTTCAAACAGCTTCAAATTTAAAATAATAAAGTTTTTTTTCAAAGGGGTAGTATGTCAACGTCTGTTTAGTGCCTTATTTACAAACAACAGTTGTGTCAACTAATCAAACTATGATGTTATTAGTTTCTGTCCAATATATGAATAAATTATTTTCATGTTATTTTTTTAATAAACACATCCTAGCATGCTTTTTCTTTACTCTTTTAAAATATGGAATTTCTCTCCTAAAAAATATAGAAGATTGGTTTATTTTATTTATTCTATTAGCTACAGCTACTCTTTGAATTGTTTGCAGAGCAGGATTATAAGTACCGGTATTAAAGATATTTTTAAAATTTATTTGCTAGCTAATTGATTCCGTTGTTTTGTACCGGTTTAACAGACTTGTCTAAATTCGAAATGGCTTCATAAATCTACAACATATGATTTGAAAATTGTTTTCTATGAAGCCTTCTTGTTGAATTTATTTATTTTTACTTCACTCTTTATCATTAATCTATATACATGACTATTCAACAGAAACTCCACAGTCATTGAATTACTTGAGGAAGTTGTCCTTAGAAAAAAGTAGAGAAGAGAATGATTTAGAAAGCAGTCTCTCTGACTTGTCAAGCATTGTAAGCTTAGCAGATGAAGATGAGGAGGAATCCTATCACAGCTCAAAACATTCATATCTACGAGGCAAAAGTAAATACAGGTCACAACAGAGAGGTAATATATATATATATAATATAAACATTAGTCTATCTAATTATAATAATCTTCACCTTCACTTAACCCCTTAGTCTTTTGAACCTTTTGGCACCTTACAAGATATGTCAACAATCTTTCCCTATTCCTTTTGCAATGACAGGTCCATCGATTTATTTGTGTTGTCTTGCTATCCCTTTCTCCTTCTGCCTCTATTTTTTTTCCTGATACTGTTTCATGAAGAAAAGCCTTTGTAAGCCCTGAGAACCTTGTGATATGCCATCCCCCACATCTTTTGGAGGATTTGGTTAGTATGTAATTATCTTTAATTCTGAAGGAACATCCGAAACATGTAAAAAAAAAAAAGTGGTTCTACAATAGAGTGGTCATATGCATAACTTTACCATTGTTTATTTTGATTTTGTGATTGTCTTCATCATCTAAAAATACTAAATTCCAATTCCTTGTTACTTATGTAAACCCTAAGTTTGAGAAAAAGAAATGGTATCCATTTTTCATAGGCCTAACAATTACAAGAAGTCTTAATATATCAAGATATTTATTTATAATAATGTTGGTTATTGACAGTAAATATGTATGTGTCTTGAGTTGAAAAGAATATTTTAAAAACAATGTTTTAGATCAGTTGTTACTTTTACTGCTTTTGATTCATGAGATTTGTTCTCTTTTTGTTTCAGTCAAACCAGAATTGGAACTAAGTGACCTTGACCTCAGTGATGAAGATGACCTTAGCTTTGATGCTGATTATTTAGATGTTTAAATTTAATGTTTATACCCTTTATTTATAGCAAACAATATGATTTTTACTTTGTTGCTATCTCAATATGCTAATATGCAAATCAAAATCTCAGCAACTGAAAAATAATTCAAGAAAATGGCCTTGATGATTTTAAGGAAAGAAAAAAGATCAAAGAATGAATTGATTTAACTTTTTTTTTTATTGTAACATTTTTAGTACCGTGTATACATAATATAGCCTTTGTAAGCCCTGAGAACCTTGTGATATGGCAATAAAATTTTAGTTTGTGTTTTTTGACAGGTCATTTATGGCCCAAATTTTAAATAGACAGTTGTGCGCCTTATTCCACTGTGCTCTTAGATCATTAGGAATTTTAGTGATGCCCACAACTCACTGTATATATTAGAGATATTGAGTTCCAAAGTGATTATCGATTTGGCTTGCTTTTAAAATAATGGAATAAAATATATATATTCAGCATTTGACAACCTACAAGTCCTTGACTTATTTTGAAACTGACATACGGACCCATAAGTTAGTTTTCTGTCCTTGCTTTCCAAGTTTTACATCTGTTATCCTCTGGAAATTAGACTCAATGGTCCCAGGCTCTAATCCTGTCTACTGCCATCCCCCACATCTTTTGGAGGATTTGGTTAGTATGTAATTATC
>JADKLZ010000130.1:31648648-31659942 GCA_021533235.1 Biomphalaria straminea | reverse complement strand
CCCCCCCCCCCCCCCAGGTACCATGGAAAAAAACACCTTCATTTTATGACCCAGGGATCGTTTTTTTGAGCTGTTTTTTGATCAGAAAGTTGGCATCATATTTATAAGTCTCCCTGACAAATGTTTGAAGTAAATTGATAGTAAAAAATAGCAAAAAAAACAGCATATTGGGTGCTAATCCCTTGGTTCTCAAATGGGTCTTCTCTATCCATCTACCCCTCCCTTACCTCTAGACCATGTTTCCAAGAATAGACATCGTCAACAAATACTAGATCTAGGCCAAATCTAGGCTAAACTTAGATCTAAAGCTTTCCTCAATACTGCTCTTATTTTTATTAGGGCTTTTAAAGTTTATATATAATCCGAGTCAGGGAGTTTGCTTTCATCAATATCAACGGCTGATTTTCACCTCTCACTAGCTAACTTCAAAAAATCATAAAAAAAATTATTATCGCATTAAAACAGCGAAGGAAGCCGCCATTACAGTCTGCTAATGTGTAAAAATAGTAAGAACTAATCTTATTGGCTGATACAAACATTGGCTAGCCAATACTGTGGTTGGAAACATCGGGCCGATATATCGGCCGGCTCGTCTTTTTCGCCAAATAGCCTTGGGCCGATATATCGGCCGCGTCGTCTTAAGAAGGTTAAATATACCCCGGTATATATATTTATATTTAGTAAAATCACTCTTTGGAGTTATCCCCTTAACTTAGTATTTTGAGCGATAATGCATTGCCATGTAGCTATTGAGTAGCAAGAACAGTTGGTGAAATAATCTGATGAAGTTAAGCAAGTTTTTAGTCAGTTGGGGAAAGTTTCTTTATGGTCAAGTTGGAATTCATGTAAAATATAAGTAAAAGTTAATAAAATAAGTTTTGTGAAGTCTAATATTGGACTTGTTGATATGGCCATGTTTAAGTGAAGTTAGAAAGTTAAACAATGTTAAAAAAACAACAACATATATATTTTTGACTAAAAGAGATCTGCATAAATTATATTCATCTATTATGTTTAATGTTCTGTAAATGAAATGCAATCAGTGAAATAGTAATCATTACTTTTCTTTTAAACAAAACAATTATTTTTATAATATAATAACTAAGATTTTTTAAATTCCTTTTCTTTTGCAGCCCAAACAATATGGGAAATTGGAAGAAAAGCTAATAACCCTAGTGATTTTGCTATTGGTATTGATGAATCAGATCTTGGAATGTTTGGATTTACAGATGATTTTGTATTTGATTTATGGGGAGCAATTTCGGATGCAAAGAGCGGGAGATTGAATCAGGTGTCTGCAGATTTTAATGAGCAGTTTTAATAATAGCCTCCAAAGTTGTATCCCTTTTGTATTTTTTTTATGTTTGTTGTTTTTTATTGTATATGTGTCACAACTTTTGTGAGTTTGATACTCACAATTGTCAAATTTGTTGATGGATTTCGCATTAGATGTGTGGACAAAATTGTGAAAGTATATGAGAGTTAAATGTTAAAATTATTCTGACCCACCTTTAATTTGTGTTGAGAACATATCAATGAATTTGGTCTCAGAAAGACTTGTGATATATACAAAATCTACATCGTAATGAATAATTTTACTTACGTGCGTAACATTACCCTAGGCTGTTGATTTTGTTGGTTGTATTGAAATATATGATAAGGATTACATTCTAGCTATACAGTTAGCTGAAATTTTTGTTTCCTTATAAACTGGAATTGTTTCAGCCTTGGTGGAGGAAGTCTGTGATAGTGTCATCATTAAATGGTTCATGTTTGTTTAACACAATTCTAATAGACTAAGATCTTTGTATTAGCTAAGCTAAGTCCTGCTCAGGACAACTTACTATTGCTTATTTCACTTATTCTGTTTACTTTTGTGCTGGAAAAAAAGATTCTAATATAATATTGAAGCTGATTTAGATGGTTGTTATTGTGATTTACAATTTTCCATATTCCTAGTTAAATTATTGAAATAGTCTTCTGTTGGATTGAGTATGATAAAGAATGGCTGTGCCTTTGTGGTATTTTTTTACAAATGATTTTTCAAATGCTGTGCACTGTATAAAAGCTTTATTCCTATAGACACATGAGTTGCATATATTAATGTAGATAGTAAAAAAGTTGAAAAAAATATTTTTTTTTTCAATTATCAGCTGTTTTACTCATTTTTTAGTTTAAATCTTGATAACATCAGAGAACATCAGTGTCTATAACTCTTTCTCTCCTAATGACGAGACCAGCGTTGATTCCATTAAGGTGTGGTAAATAATTACGGAGAGAAAGAGTTAATTTAACAGTATCTATAAAGAATTTGTAAAAAAAAAAAAAAAAAAAAGATTCTTACACCTTTCAATGTGTTTCCATCACCATCACTTGTATAATAACGTGAACTAGATGACATTATGACACTACAAGTTACAGAAAAAAAATTCCTGTCACAATTTTATTGACCTTTATTCTCTTCTTCATCCACTCTGATTTATGTCTATGCCAGAAAATCAGCAGCAAATATATCTATCCAGACTTTCAGTATGCAATTAAATAGAAAAGAATGTATCATGTATAAATAAAAGATATGTACTTCTCGGAAAATTTATTGTAATATTGAATCAGTCTTAAGTGGTTCTTTTTTTTTTTTCATTGCCCATTTTACATAAAAACCAACTAGGTTGTGATGTGTGCATTTAAGTTTTCAGAGTGATGCTGCACAAAAATAATAGCCCTGATTTTATATGAAAAAAAAAACAAGTTTAATCCTAGAAGACATTCCAAGTTTTTAAAGATTCTTTTTCAATTCCAATTGTAAATAATTTAATTAAAATTTAAGATTGAATCTATGTACAATTTGAAAATTTTACACAAGTTTATTTCTTTCCATTAATCAGCCACATTCCAAGATATATTTTTTAAAGTCTTAGCCTTTATTGAATGTTTATATTTATCACATGAGCTTTCATGCTTTTTATTATAATGTCTAATCTTCAAACAATTTTATGTGTTATCGCCTTATAAAAACTGTTACTTAAAAAAAAAAGTTGTGTATCATAATAATAATTCTGTATTGCACATGACATATTTATACAGTGTACTGTTCTCCATCTTCATATATGCAATAATATTTAAATGTGACATTAATTGAGTTTTGAAATTATCAATTGACAAGAGCAGAATGAATCCAATTTTGTTAAAAATATAATCTTCTTTGGCTTTATATACAACAGTTAAAATACTTTTAGATTCACTGTACAATATATTTCATTACATTTACACCTTATGCTATTAAATGTATGAAAATTCAGTGATCATTTATAATTATTCAAATAACAATAGAATGCTACCCTAAAATAATTAGTGTTACATAATTAGTGTTACAAAAAAATAATTTTGTGTTTTAGATTACATGTAGCTCATGAGGTGGTGTGCTTTTTTTTTTTTTTTCATTTGCACCTGAGTAGAACTCTAATTCTCTAGTTGTACACTTAAGTACTGTGCTTTCTTTTATAGTGGTTCATTTAATACAATTGTGTCTAAAGTCAAGTGTCAACTTGATGAAACATTCAGTTTCATGGAACAGTGAAGCAAGGCTTAGATAGTAGAGACCAAATCTATCTCCTTGAAAACCTGTCATTGTCAGGATATGCATAGTCACTTCTGAATTACTGTACACTGGATCTAACAACTAATAGTGTATACTTTGTCATAGTTATGTTCATTGAATTTTTTTTGTCATATATATATTTATATATATATATATATTTTGTTGTAAGTTTATGGCATCTTGAAGTGGAGAATTTAACAAGGTTGCTTTAAAATGCTTTCTTTGTACACGTTTTATTTAACAGTAATTTTGTGTAACTATGAAAATGTTACATTGTGTCCAGTTAGAAAATAAATACAAAATGTGCTCAGTGATGAAAGAAACCAACCACAAAATATTTTTTTTATATAAATTTATTACACATATGGTGTAATTAATGAGTGACACAATTATACATCTGATACCATATTTTACTCTCAGCAAAAAGCTTGTATATAGATCTTATGTTTTTATCAAGTTGTGGATTACATACATTTTTTTTTTACACTTAGTACTGTATATCTTTAGGTTTTTTTTTTAATAATAGTGAAAAAAACTGTTTGACAAACTTACATTGCAACATAATTTTTTTCCCTCCTTTCCTTAGGTCTATGCTTTCAATCATCAAAACAAGGACTATATATATATTTTTTTGTTATCAGTACTGGCTTGATAAAATGTTAACTCCTCTTCAAAATCTTCTGAAATTGATTTCATAATAGAATCTCCAAGGATGTATTTAATAGTAAAACATTTAAAATTTTCTTCTGTTAATTTATATTCAGTAGCCCAACATATTCAGTATAAATTATAAGGTTTTCAAAACATCATAATTGTGCCAAAATTTACAGGAGTAATTTTTTTTTTAAAGAAGCTGTCTGAAGAGAGAATGCATGTGAAATCTTGTGCTCAAATATACGTTCAACTTTCAAAAACTTTTTTGTTGTTTCTGTATACTTGTTTTTTTTTTACTTTTTTTTGTTTTGTTCAATTTTTTACACACCAAATTGTCACAGGTGAGGTGTAAGGAGATACTGTAACAAAAGTTTCTAGGTTAACATTAAATCTTTTCTGTTTAACAGTTCATTTTAACTAGGAAACAAAAATCAAAAATGATTTAGCATGAACAGCATTAATCTTGATTTTTTTTGGTCATCCTATTTATCTACATTTGTTTTATTTATTTCATTATCATTTTCAGATACTGTTCCAATTTTCTAAAAACAGTTTATTCTTGTGAGCTGAATCCTATCACTTTGTATTTCTCTCATTGCTGTATATTGAAAGAAAATAAATTGAATGAGACATGCACATTTTTTTGTTGTCTTTTTTTGGATATTCTGATACTGCTATTTCCTAACATTTACTGCCTCTTGTTTAAAATACACAGATGTGTATACATTACAAAGAATTACTTTAGAAAACACCCCTTTCATTATTAATATGTTACTGTTGCATATATTTTAAATGAGACAAATAGCTTTTGCATCTAGGATGAAGGACTTTTGAAATTTTGAATGTTTTTTATTAGTTTTTTTTTATACCTGATAGACATAGGTCTGAAATAGTTTCTTACCCTTGCAGTATCATTTTCGGAGACTTTCGTTTATGTGAAAATCTTAAAATATCATTTGAATAAATTCTAAACCACAATTTATTTATTATAAATACATTTTACCTAATAAACTAGGTAAGAAATTTCTCATTTTTATGAAAAAATATATTTTTTATTTTTGGAAAAGCATGGATTTCTTTTCAAGTGTTTATTAGGCATTATATTGATTGATTAATTTTAGGAACTTTCATTAATGTTGTAAAAAGCTTGAAATTTTATATATGTTAGCACAAAATGAATTAATTATTTACTTTTAGGCATAATATTAATACCTGGGGGCGTGGTGGTCGAGTGGTTAAGCGCTTGGCTTTCGAACCTGAGGTCCTGGGTTCGAATCCCGGTGAAGACTGGGAATTTGAATTTCAGGATTTTAAGGGCGCCCCTGAGTCCACCCAACTCTAATGGGTACCTGACGTCGGTTGGGGAAAGTAAATAAGGTTGGTCGTTGTGCTGGCCACATAACACCCTGCTCGTTAACCGCTGGCCAAAGAAACAAATGACCTTAACATCATCTGCCCCATAGATCTTAAGGTCTGAAGGGGACACTTTTTTGTTTTTTTACTATAATATTAATAGTTTGACTAAGATTAAAAATGTAGCCCTAAAATGAAAGACTAGATTAACATGATATATCCATAATTGATAATAATGATATTTACATACATTATTGCATAAAACAAAATGGAAATTTAAATTATTAAAAAAAAAAAATACAAAGCATTATTAAATGATGTCCATTAATTTACGAGGTAAGTAAACATCACTTAAATAGTTAGAACTAATAGCATCCAAGCACTGTATTTCCACCTTCTTTTTCAATTCTATAAGAATGTCAAGCTAAAAAAAAAAAAAAATAAAAAACTAGTCACATGACAGTATAAAAAGGATTAAAAAATACTTTTTTTTACATGTTGCAAACATTGTTAATCTTACTCAACCAAAGACATGTAAAAATTCATTTTTCCCCCCTCAATTATCAAGTGGGCAAGGGACTAAAACTGACAGCAACAGTCTGTAGACAGTTTCTCGACCTTTCATTACAATGTCATGTCACATGAATTAAGCAGATGATTCTACTGGAAGCTAATATAGAGCAGTCTAAATAATGCTATTCTATTTACCTAGCAAGTTTGTGGTTCTTGTAATAAATACATAGTGACTCTTCATGAATATATCACAAGGTGTTGATAACTAAAGTCATCCTATTTGCATAGAATGCTATAGAGCTCTCATTGCAGCAATCAAACAGGTTACAAAGGTTGCTATTTGTGATGGCCATTTTTTTTAATAACCTAGAGATGTAATTATGCAAAATAATTTTTTTTTGTTAAGTACCTGAGACAGCATATATTCATCATGTTGAAAGTAAGGTCTGCTTTTCAAATTAACACACATCTGAAGATGTCTTGGTGACAGAGTACACAGAGTAGAATCAGGAATGTGCCACCTTAAGTGAGAGATACACAAATGAGCTCATGCTTTTTGTACAAAACAAATTTTAACCCTTAAAGTGCTGAGCTGTTTTACAATGAATGCATACAATATGGGAATTACAATTCTGATGTGTAGAGGTTAAACTACCACACACGTTTTACGGGTTAAGAAATATCAATGCAGACAGAGACAGCAGTGTGAATGCAACAAAATCATAGGACTATCACTACACTGTTACTATCTATTTCAAGATATTTTTTTGTTATTTGTAAATTATTTTTATTTTAAAATAGAAT
The DNA here is from genome assembly GCA_021533235.1 of Biomphalaria straminea. Classification (NCBI taxonomy): domain Eukaryota; kingdom Metazoa; phylum Mollusca; class Gastropoda; family Planorbidae; genus Biomphalaria; species Biomphalaria straminea. The sequence goes on along the minus strand of JADKLZ010000130.1, from coordinate 31,653,020 downwards.
AGAGTTTTATTTCCTTCAAAATATTCTACATTTATCTATTGATATTACATTCTAGCAGAGAAACAAAAAATGTTCAATTTAAAAAAAATGCTATAACCTTTTAATTTCTTCAGGTAGAATTCCAATCCATTTCACAGAAGGTAAAGCAAGTGTTTGATCAAACATCTGATTCTGTAAAACATTTTGTAGAGAAACATGACAAGAAACTATTTTTTAAATATATACATATATGCATAACATACCATCAGAACGTTTAAAACACAAAATGTTTTAGGACAATCTGACAGATAATATGGGTTGAAAAAATATGGCCAATCATGTATGTAGTATACAATTAAATGGCCAAACAGAAGAAGTTGACTCATTTAAATACCTAGGTTCAAACATAATGAAATGGAGGATCACTAAAAAAGAACTGCTAAGAACAGCTGTTGAGCAGAGGGTAGTTATTTAAATGAACTGTCACAGCACCCTTAAGTCAAAAGTTAAGGGACAGATGAGATGCATACAAGATTTATTTTCAATGCAAATTTCCATTTTGTTGAGTTAATGTAGATCGAGTGATTAATCTGAATATAAGAAAAAGATGTAACAAATGAATATGAAACTACAGCATAAAAAGAATATCAAATTTTTCATCAGTTACTTAGCCAACTTTCAGAGACACTTCAATTGTGAAATTGTAAGAATAAATTATATTAAACAATACACATCTTAAAACATAGATCAAGCTAGAAAATTAAAAAAAAAGATCTATTCATTCTCACTCATAAAATAATTGATTTAAAATAAATATACCAGTATAACTAACATAGCAATCAGCTCACTAAAAAAAAAGAATTTATGACCTAATATAGAAAAATGATAAAAGTTACTATGCAAGGAACTAGTGATGTTTACCTACCTTAGATCCAAATTTGTAAACAGCCATAATCTCAATACCATGGGGATCAGCATCTACCAGAATAAAAATAGGCAGCCTTTGGCTAGCATAAATTTCTTGCAACAGCAAGAGTGTAGCATTATCAGGATAGCCTTTTCCCTATGAAATAAAATGTAGCATGTAACCTATGCCAACATCATACATTATACTATTGCACACACACACACACAATCAACTTGTTCAATAAACAAGAGTCTAAATGAAAACAAGCAAACTATAAAGATATTTAAAAAAACAAAGGTCATATGATGTAAGGAGACGCATAAATTACTCCCATATCTCTCAATAATGAAAGATGTATTATTTCTCTTGTTCTATATAGAAAAAAGTTAATTAATTAGCATTTATTAATTAACTAATTGGTAAATTTTTGTATAGATTCAAGTGTTGTCAACGATGAGGAAAACTTGTGCAAAGTTTACAATTGGTCGGAGAATGGAAAGTGGGAGAAATAACATGTACAAGATTTGTATGAGAGAATTGATATAAGCTTTGGAGTAAAAATAAATACTAAGCCTACCGTTATAAGAATGCATGTTTTCATTTTTTTACAGAACTGATGGCTCATTAATTTCTGAAAAGTGGCATCTTTTTCTACCACCAAGACAAATTTAGCTTGCGTCTGAAGATCTGAAGACAAAAAAATAATTTAGAACATTTTCTAATTATCAAAGGATAAACTAGTGTATTTCAAAATAATAGATTGAATGCTAACATAGGGTAAGATGATAAGTCACAAATATTTATATAATAATAATAATTTGTTAGTTTTTTCCTTAAAGATACTATTGAAATAAATTCATTTCTAGGTCTACTACTAAATTTTATGAGTCTATATGGACAGATTTTAAAAAAGGCAGACTATAAAAAAATTATAACACAACTTTTAAATACTTATAGGTTATGTACTTTGCATATCTCGGGAATGTGGAGCAATAGGAACACCCTTGAAAAAAAAAAAGTTATATCCAATGACATGATATATGATATACAATTAAAAAGGTAAAATTTATAAATTAATAGTAATCATTATTCTATTGGAAACATTATTATTTTAAAAAAATTAATGGTATTCTGTTAAAAATGTAATATAGTTTAACATTTCTTTTATTTTTAAATTTCCAATGTTCTTATGTTTAGTCTTTTTCTAAGAGTAAGGTTACCACATAAATCACCTTTATAGTTTGCCACCCATAAGTAGGCCTACAGAACTGAGAATGATCAACATTAGGATACACATGCAAAAAGTTAAGCTTATCATTCCTCTCTATATCATTTAAGAACATCATGGAATATATAATAAGAACACAAAATATAGTGGTTCTCAACATTTTGTAAAATTGATGACCCTATCCTATAATAAGGTATCGTCTTCAAGTAGAAAGATTTGTTGAAAAGTAGATGTTTCTTTACAACTAACACAAAGCTGTTATGTCAAAATTTCCTATTAGACATCTGCAATCTAAATTTCTTTGTGTTCTCAATAAAAAAATGACATGGAATCCATGAAAAAAAAAAAGGTCTATCATATTGACTGTGTATGTTTATAACTTTGGTCTAAATTAAGTGTCTAAAAAAGGCTTTAGTTCTTCTATAGTCACTTACTATTGCAGTATGCTGACAATCAATGAAAATCCCTTCACTGTTTTGAAATTGAAGGTTCCCTGATACTAAACCTTTACTTGTAGCAAGCTATGGATTTAAAATGACTAGTTTTGAGACAAGCTTTAAAGCACACACACAAAATAATAAACTGGTAATAATTTTGTAATGGAAATAACTAGAAAAATGGAAGAGAAAATTTAATATCAATTGTAGAAAAGACTTTCCTACCAAATTATGGCATCATTTTAAATCACATTCTAATGGGTTTATAATGCAAGGTATGTGATGTAATAAATTAACTACCTCTTTGAATGTTATTTTTGATAGCTGTAAATTATACAGAGTACAAAAAGTGAATTGCATTGATAATAATGTTGTATCAGATATAAGTAAAAATGTCAGAAATAATATAAAATGAAAAAAATAACCATGAAATTAGAATTATTTTTGTTCTGAGCATAAAATGACACACTAAACTCTAAACACACAATCAAAACATGAACAGTTTTCTTAAAAACAAAATTCCTTTTACATTCACTATAATAAATTTAAATTGACTGGGAGGAAGGGTGTTTGGTAGAAATAGTAACTTAAGTATTTCTTTAAAAAAAAAGGATATTACTTATTCTAATTTCTTTTTTGTTTACATGTTTCTGACATTCCTTCAGGAAAACAGGGGATAAAGGGGGCTCAAGGTTCGAACTCAAAACCATTGTGGCAACAGTCTGAAATGCAAATCACACAACCAGGCGGACTTTTTTTTTCCTTTTATAAACTACTTTTTAGGATGTAATTAGTGGCATTGATATTTCCAAGGTTTGACATGGAAAAGCCCAATATAAAGAATTCCACAGATATACAGACTTTTGAACTTATGATTTAACTTAATTAAGAGCTAAGCAAGGTTTTGAACAGGACTCTTTGTATTCTTATTCAAACTTACAATATGTAATTCCTGCCTAGGTACTTTCAGCATACTGGCTATATCATCTATGATTCTATCAATAAAAGCTTGACAGGGATATAAATCTGGGTATTGGTAGAAAATATCTCTGAAACAACAATGCCAAAACATCATCTTTAAACTTGCTGGAATTAATTTGATAAAAATATTATAGAACTGAAATCTAAAGTAATTAGAATATGCTACATAAGAAAATATATATTCAGCTCAGAAAAAGAGACATAATATGTACAATCTATTAAGATTATCATATTTCACAGTTTTTTGCACCAAAGCAGGACATTTTGACATAGCTGTTTTGGCACAGAAAGAAAGAAAGCCCATATTATATATGTTCATTCTATTATGTTTTTAGAAGAATGATACGTATCTATGTAACAATGTATCAGTGTTTGTGCATAAAACTTATTTTTTTATGTAAAAAACAATAGTTTTTTTTAACCATTAGATTTGGAATTTAAGTTTGTTGTGTAATTAATGTTATATCATTAACATAATAAAGTGTGTATGGGCTTTAATATTGTCCAAAAGCAAAATGAAACCATGATGAATGTCATCTTGTGTGTTTCGCACACCTCTCCTACAATTTATGGGTGTATTGAAACAAGTCAATATCATGGTCTCAGGTAGGAATCTGACCTTTCATAGTTTGTATGTTTTACGTGTTTCATATGTTTCTTCAGAAATGAAGACTATTATATCCTAGCCCAAAGTTCCCACTAAATGGTTCAAACCTGGGATCATCAAGACATTTACCAAGTAGAGATCACACGACCAGGCAGCCATCCACAACTTTTTTATACTACATATATCTATATATATTTATCTCTCTCTCTCTCTCTCTCTCTCTCTCTCTCTCT
>JADKLZ010000130.1:31622487-31634844 GCA_021533235.1 Biomphalaria straminea | reverse complement strand
ATGTTCTATACAATGCCGGCTTCATGGTCGGAACCTTTTAATGGTCAACCTGATGGAACTGTTAAGAGCTAGTTTGATCAATGTATTAACAAATTCTAATGTAATAACAAGATTAGAAATTCTGAAGACATTCAATCTTTTCCCTGCAGTATCAGATGGATGAACATTTTCTCCATTCACTTAATTTAGTCTAGAACTTTCTTATACTCTGCTTGTGAACTTGCTCTCTTATATAGACCTTTTTTTTTAGTTACTGCCCCTTTTCTCTTTCGTCTAAAAAATGTCAAATTAAAAAGAAAAATAATTATTTTGTATCTTTTATTTGTTATCATCTGATAACAGATGCATTGATAGCACATGTTGACAGCACCTTGGGACTGCTTAGTTGCTTGCATAATACAATCATCCCTTGTTATATCAAACTACCTTTCTTGTTTTTAAAGTTTTCAATTTCTATTTGACTTGAATGTACATGGTTGCACTCAGAGATTGTACACAGCTATCAACTTTCATAGTCATGTGATGCTGCACATAACAAACTTTGTTAGCAATTGCCATTTCCTGGACCCTACAGCTGTGTGGACAGGGGGGGGGAACTGCTGTGTTATTGACAAGCTTATGACTTTAGCCAAGGCACAGTGTGTCATCTTATCCTCCACAAGATGAGTCAAAATCATTTTATGACTGAAGGTGATTAATGGATTATAAATGTGCTTGCCTTGTATTTATGATGGCATTATTTTCTCCACTTAATTTTAATTAGAGGCTATTGAATGTAAGTAAACATTATGGTGTTAAATCATTTTAGTGAGCTGTTGCCCTTCTTTTTCATGGTCATCTTTGGACTTGTTTTTTATATCTGTTTTATGCACTTTGAATGTACTATATTTTTTTTTTCCTTTTATTTTTTAAAAATAAAATCTACATTAGACATTTGTGGTAGATGTACTATATTACTATTCCTTACTAGCTGAAAGTCAATATGATTTAGAGCGAACTATTTATTTAAAAAAGGCCATATGAAAGCAATATTTCTTGTATGTGTTTTCAAAAAGAATTTAAATATGATTTGAGTTAATATTTCTGCAGAGTGTCAATACTATATCAAATATTATATGTATGTGTAAAACCGACCAAGGCTATACAAATACAGTTAAGACAACTGCTCTACTAGACTATTAAAAGATTGCTGGCTGGTTGTGCATTATGGGCACTGGACTGTTATTTGGTCATCTCCATTGTCCTTTGTTCTGTTATGGAACTATTTGGAAATTGAAATGGTTCCCTTCATTACTATTCAACTTGTTGTTCAGTATCAGCGTAGACAAACTTATATTGATTGTTGTCCTGTGGGCAGTTTGGATTAAGAAAATGAAAAGTAAAGTTTCCCTTTCAGACCTTGTGGTCCATAGTGCAGACGATGTAAAGGTCATCAGTTTTTGTGGCCTACAGTGAATGAAGGTGTCATGTTGCCAGCACAATGACCAATTGCCTTTACTTTTTCTCAACTAACGCCAAGTACCCATTAGAGTTGGATTGACTCAGAGGCACCTAAAGATCCTGAAATAAATAATCCCAGTCTTCACCTGGATTCGAACCCGGGACCCATGGTTCGGAAGTTAAGCGCTTTGCAGCTCAGCCACTGCGCCTCCTGGTTTGAACTAAGATGTAGCTTACCTTCAAGTTGAATGAACATATGAAACATAAGTAACTCTATGAGTTAATGCCAAAGTTTCAGATAAACAGGTTACTTTGACATATTCTTTTAAACCTAGTAGAGTATTTATTTCCATTTTATGAGTTATCTAGTTTTATACTTTGAAGTGTCTTTGCCTTTGGGGAGGGTGTTGCCACAGATAACACTAGTTGTCCTACAATTTTCTTCTGGCTGTGATGACATTTATAACAGCCTTTGTTTCTCTATCCAAATCATTTGTTACAGAGCAGGTGGAGTGTCAACTATCAAAACCTCTCTAGTACTGATATATTCTAATCCACTGTTAGAAAATTCTTAATGTTGAAAGTTCTGTCAAAAAATCTTTTTCAAACATTTCTGTAACTTTTTAGTTCTGTGTATTTGTTATTGACATGTTGTTGGGTTTTCTTGTGAATATCAGAAGTTTCAATTTTTTTTGTTTACTTTTTTTAGCGGCCCCCATAAGGGGAAAAAGCCGCTATTAGGTTTGTGCAAAATGTCTGTCTGTCCGTCTGTCACACTCAGGGCGCCAAAACTAGAAGAGATACGAAAAATATTTTTTCACCATTAAATGCGGCTTGAAAAGTTTAGGTGCAATGGCTACTTTTAGTTTTCTAAACGCAAACTGTTTAATTTATTAAATTAATTATGCAAGCGATTTTTTAATAACAAAACACCAATTCTAAAACAATTACGTAAAAGTAAGGGAGGAAATGTTACCATAAGAAATGCTCTAGACACATAGATATCACGCACATTTTTTAAAATGAACTTTTAGCAGCGGCTTTCGTATACTAGCGTAAAGACCGGAAATGACATGATTCTAAACTAATTTCTTAAATTTTTAAAAAAATCAGATTTTTAAAAATAAAATTGTATAATGCCCCCATTAAAATGAAACTAACATATTTTTGTGCGTTTTGTCTGTTAGTTGGTCTGTCCGTCACGGTTAGAAAAAAACACTAAAGGCTTTTGAAAATATGATTTAACCTTTACTGTTCTTTCAGAAATATTGCGATAGTTTAAGGATGGGAGCATACAGGAATTGAGCCAGGGACTTTGAAGGAACATCCGAAACATCTTGCGAATAGGCGGATCTGACAGGGATCCGACTCCGACGGGGGCCGCCTCCGAGTTTGTGTATCACACAAACTCTCTTTGTAATCTTGTTTTTTGTGTAATAGATTTTTAAAAGTTACCAAAATGTAATATGATTTTATTCACTTTTATGTTTTTCCAGAATTTTTAACTTTTCACATTTTTTGGCTAATTTTTATTGGAAGTAACGGACATAAAAAAAAGTCTTTGTAGATAAATGTCAGAGCTTTAAAAATGTTATTGCATTCAATATTTTTGTTTTATCTTTTGTTTCCTTTTTGCTAGATCTGCCTACCTCTTATTAAATCATTCCCTAAACACTAAAATAGGTCATTCATTTACTCATTTTCTATTCCACACATTATTGATGTCAATTATTTTAAAATTCAATCTTCAAAATTTAAATAATCAAATCTTTTTGTTAGAAAAAATGTTTTAGAATGAATACAGAATTCATACACCATTGTACACATTAATATGCACACACAATGACATTTTAAAAAACAATCTTAGATTTATGTATAGGGAAAAACTTTTTAAACATCAAATATTTTTTTTTATACTGGTACTTTAAGATTTTTCTTTCTTTTTTTCTTACACGCAGCCAATGAAGTACATTTTAGTAATGATATGCTAGAGTCTTCATCCAAAAGTTCTGTTAATTTTAGGATAAACTCCATTGATTAAATAAATGTATCCACATTTGTGTAAGTAGCAAGAAATTATATGCACAGTTATGTGAAACTATGTTCTCCAATATAGATAGTTTGAAAATATTAGCCCAGTTTTTGTTATTTTGAACCTATATTCTTTAATACAGAAAGTAGGAAGCTATATGCTCATATTTAGAAAAGTCTGAAACAATACTATCCATTACATTTAGTTTAAAAAGGAACTCTTCAGCATTCTAGTATAGAGAGCTAGATCAGAGAAATGTATAGTCATTATGTGTTATACTTTTTTGTTGTTCCTGGAATGAATGAAAGTAATTAAGATGAAAGTTTATTGATGACTTTAAAAAGTCTCTGATTTCGTTAGTTATATTTAACTATGTCACTGAAAACATTTAATCATTGGTTGTCAACTTGGTTTTCAAAAATAAAAAAAAAGAACTTATCTTTACCCTACCTTTTCTTAAATTCTTTTCATTGTATTAACATTTTGGACTTTATTCTGTAAGTCTACATTAATTGCGTGACCCAGTTTTAGGGTTGTCTGGAGAGGTTAAAGTGAAGCTTATTCTGACAAAGTTAGCTTGGTGCTGGGATACAGAGAAAATATGGCTAGTTCACAGTAGGGCTACTGAGTTGGCCAAGGTTACTGGGATGTGTGGCTTCAAGTTAGTTTGCTGTTTATTAAGTACTGTGTTGTGTAATTTAAAACATTGATTTAAACCATATAACAATAATGTGGTAATAACAAAATATTTCTTATAAGTTTTGGACGTTCCTTAAAAAAAAGCCTCACCCCCAGATGCCACCCAATTACAGGCTACATAATGCTGACAAGGAAAATGAAAATTGCAAAGAAATGTTTCACTATGGTCTTGCTTTCATGACAGAACATTTATTATAACTCTTAACACAAAGAGGAAATGTCAGCCTGGAGAGTACATAGCAACACATTGCTAACCAGAATTAACATCCGAGTTTCCCTCTTAATGCTATGCAGTTGTTGATTTAAGATTAGGGACGGGAATAGAAATTAAAACACCTTTCAGATATAGCACATGCCGTTAAAACACTCCATTCCATTTTGATCTATTACTCCAACATTTGTCCACATTTAGATTGTAGTCTTCCTTGGCTTTAGCTCTAATTAGTCTAATTTGTAACATCTTTTTATTTTAATGATTAATTTAGTTTTCCCTAGCGTCCTTCCAATCCATAATCTTATTCAGGTAGCTTTGAATTTGTTCTCAATCACTTTTATACTATACAACTTTACTCATTTATTTGAAAACGAACGGAGTGGCCGGAACATTGTTAAAGGATGAGCAATTTAAAGCCAACACAATTTTTGTTTATTAGTGCAGACTAAACCTAATATGTATTTCTCCCATAACGTGTGTTTTTCAGTGGCGCTAAAACTCACTGTTCTTTTTTGTTTAAAACTTTTTTTTAATATAGTTGTTTAATTAAGTAATATATATTTTCGAGTTCTGGCATCTCAAAAGAGATTGCTTATTCTAGTATGCGTCGAGTTAAAGTTAAATCGAAGAAAACATATACAATTAGATTTGATCATCCTTATATTAATTATTCTACATATGTATATTCATATTGTTGTATTTTTCAGTTTAGGCTATTTTATTGAAAGTATTAGAAGTTTATGTTTCAAATAAGGTTTAAATTAAATGAGTAATTTTTTTTAACATTTTGTGTTCTTTTCACTTTCCTGGCAATATTTTGCTAAATTTTATTTATTTATTTATTTTGGCTTTTACTGCTCCAGTCGCTAGAACTATTGCAAGCTGGAACGTCATTTGTGTAGGCCAACTTATTAAGCCATATCACAGTTTAAGACTGTAAATTCTGAGCTTGTAGGGGCCTAGTTGTAATCTAAACTTTAAGGACATGGCAAAAATTCTTTTCAATAGGCCTAGACTGTGACGTAATCATCTTTTTTGAAGTAACGTCTGTATAATAAAAGATAAGAGGGGAGTAGGAGTAGGAGTCCAAATTTAAAAATAGCTTCCGCCCCAGGCACCCACTTGAGGGGGCCCCCAAATGAGAGTTCAAAATTTTGTTTACATTAAATATTAATCTTGCTATTCAAGTTGTTATGTTAATTAGTGACCATTGTGCATGTATTCCACACATTAGACATATTTATAGGCTAAGTGCATTATCTCAAGAAATGATGTCAAATGTCAAAATGCAGGGGCCCCTAAAGAGATCAAGCTCCCTCCGGGCTCCCATATCCTTTACTACACCGCTGTTTTTAGAATTTAGACATATTTTATATTATTTCAATTCTACAACTTTACACACTCACTGAGAAGTTTTAGGCTACTCCCCGCCTTAACGAAGATAGGTCAGTGCCTCGACGTCTTGTTTCCGACGTACCAGCACGTGCTAGATGATCTAGATCTATAATGTGGCGCAGCTTACAAGACAAATCGTTACACCGCTAGCAGTAGATATAAACAACCTGTTTACACAACGATGTTGTTTTTTTTTTAAATAGATTTACATTTTTTGTTGTTGGTCTCAATAAGCGAAACCATGTGAAATATCATGTACCGGCAGCAAGTTTTCAGGCTAAATTTAGACGCAGCAGGAAGTAAGGAGACAACTCTCAATTATGTCAAGAAAAGTGCAAATTTTGACTCTCCAACTTATCTTATAGATCTATAAGACAGACGTTACTTAAAAAAAAAAATTTAAAAAAATGGTTACGTCCTACGTGTCATGCATTCAGTCATGCATATTAACCAATGATTTAAATTCTGCCAAGTCACTGGTTTTCCTGGCCATGCTGTAATAGCACTGGGAAAGAAGAAACATTTGTACAAATTTGTCCTACCATATGGAATGAAGAATGCGCATTTATCTTTGTGTCTTTCTGAGTATTTTATCGAATTTTGAATTTGAAGATTACGGTTCAGTATTTTATGTATAATTGCTACTTTACTTTTGATTATTCCCCAAATATAGTGATTTTACTAAAGATGTTACTCTAGTTAAATGTGAATATTCGTTTGTTATGAATCTCACTGCTCTAGTTTGTGTATGTTCCAGTTTTCTATTATATTCTTGAGTTGAGGGGTCCCAAACAGAGGATGCATATTCTATTATTGGCCTAACTAAGGTTGAATTATATTATATTATATTAAGTCATAATTTACATTATTAGTAATGATTCAACTGTTATCATTTCATTGATGATCTATAAACAAATGTAAGCCTATTACTTAATTATAGTTGTCGGACTGGTTATTTGATTCCAATTGGGTCGATACCCATTAGGCCTGATGGTCGAATGGGCCACTTCAATTAATAATAAATTATGTAAAATAGTGTTCCAAATGAGCTAACTGCACAGGTAGAGGACACCATACGTGACATCGGCGGCTTATGGGAAAGGTCAGTGTTTGTTCTGGAAGGTGCGTGTGTAAACGAGACTGCGTGCGAGTCGTTCCTGTGATCTTCCAGAAACCTTTGTTTCTGCAATAATCCAGAATCGTTTGGGAATCTTATATAAACCAGAGAGAAAGAACGCACAAGGATAGTGTACGGTGAATTACAGAGAAATACAGTAACGTCCAGATATTGTAATCGACGCAGCTTGTGGACAGTGAATAATCACTAGAATTTACAGTAAATAAAGTTATCGGAAACTAAAATTATAGTTGCCATGTTCTTTGCACTGATTATTATTATTATAGCTTTTATATAGCGCTACTTTCATGCTTATAGCATGCTCAGAGCGCTTTGGTCCAATCTCATTTGTGGACCGGTGGGGGGAGGGGCTATCTAGGAATTGGTTTCCCGTGCTGCCTTTGGGCGCTCAGTAAACACAACTCTGCCCGAGTCGGGTGTCGCACCTCGAGCCCCCTTCTAGGTAGCCAAGCCAAGCCAAGCTCAAGCCGTACTTAGCCTCTCGACCACGCTTCCCATATTAATATTATTATATTATGATTATATGTGTGTGTCTACAAGCAGATTAAGCCAGCTGAAGAGAAAGACATAACAATATCTTAAAATATTCTCTTCTAAAAGTGTCCCCACAGAGAATCATAATTAGCTCTCGCTTTACCTTTGAAAAAAAAGATCCTTTACAGACTTTATAATCAGTGGCGCAGTTGTCATAGCGCAAAGTGGCTAAATGCGCCCGGGCTCATTACCATGATAAGGAACGCAATTTGTGTATGTAAATGCCAGGGCTAATTTCGATACCCGGTCTGCCTCTACTATGAAGCATTGAAAAGATATCTATTAATACAATGAATTACCATTAAGAAATATTTGCATTACCTTTCCTTTTTAAATGCATTATGAAAGCAAAGTTTCAAAGTGTACGCTGCAGACTCTACTACTAAATATCTTTTAGTAAGTGAACATCAGAGAAAGAGTAACTCCAGTATTTCACATGATTTCCTATTATTTATATTTTTACCTCAAGATAATAGACAGTTGTTTCTTTTTATTAGACACTGCAATCTAATGGCATATTTTAATGTTAGCAACATGCTGCCTGAAAGACATTTTTGTTTTCAGCATAAGAACTAACAGTTACTCTTGTAGTTGCCTTTTTATCCTATTTCAGTTCAGGTTTGGTTCCCTCATCTGAGCCAATGAAACCAAACTTGAGCTGCTGGCCCGAATTGCACAGTCCTCAGAAGCGCTCGCAAAACTCAGAACAATATGGAAAGACAAAGGCATAGCGTTAGACCGATGCTCTCCCTGGCCATGGCCACATTCTTATATTCTTACGAGTCTTGGACTCTGACTGCAGAGAGGAGGATCCTAGCAATGGAATTGAGATGCTACAGAAGAAGAATAAGGTATCACATTTAAAGACCGCAATGCAAACGGGCTACTACAGCAGTTGGACTCAATGATGACCCACTATTGTAAAAAAAAACAACACAAAAATAAAAATCTAGGGCATATTACAAGGTCTTCGTGGCTCGCAAATACCTTCCTTCAGGGAACAGTACCAGGAAAGAGAAGAAGAGGTAGTTTTTTTTTTAATTCATACTATTTACTTATAATTTCGTCATAGTCTAAAATTAGAATTCTTAATTTACTATTATCCAGTGAAATTTCGCATATAAACTCATGCTGCGTGACAAAACATTTTATTAAAATTTCAGAGAGATCACTCCATTAATTATTGAGTTACTAAAATGTTATATTGACCGTTTAAGGCCAGGAACTTATGGACATGAACAGTTACATTGTATTCCCTATAATACAGTGTATCAGTAGTATTTCTTTGTATATGACCGACCACATGCAAAGATAAGACACTTCTTTATGAATAATACAATATAAATTTTATCTTATATGTTACAATATATTATGTAAATTTATGTATGTAAATTTAAAGTAGGAATTGACTGTAAACAAAATTATTAGTTGTTTTTTTTTTCATTTAGATTTGATTGTTCAAAATTTTGATTGAAATGGGAAAGATCTCTCCTTCTGTTTTTTAAACGAAATATTTATATTGGTCAGTGGTTGTTACTTCCCTTCAGTCCTGCCTTATCTTTATTACAAAGCAACCTATGAGAGCAGCATAAAACTTGTTTTTGTTACCCATAAGGCCTTGTTAATGTGAATGCTATCTGTGGGGTTCCAGAGATTCTAATATCGCAAGGCGTGGGTACAGACCTAAAAATTTTCTTGGTACCTAAGGGAAACTTTATTACTTTTTGTCCATTCAATTTACTATCAGGCACAGTTTCATCATGGTTAAAGTCACAAGTCAAAACTCATAACTACAATTCACAACAATTGAATTGTTAATTACTTTAAGCAGAGGTTCCCCACATATGAAAATTTCAGAAAGATCATTTCATTAATTATTGAATTTAACAAAATATTTACCGTTAAAGCAGTGTCCAGTGTTACCGTCAGCTTTAAAAAGTCGGAATCGATTAAAAAAAAACTATATTAAGCCAATTTGTTTCTCTACCGAGCTCAATGACAGCTATACAGCGAATCTCAACAACATTTGTAAGTTTCTGTAAATGCTCAATAGAACGAAGCCATTCTGATTAATATATTATTAAAAGAAAAATAGCTAACATAGATATCTTATAATAGAATTATTTCCTACTTGTCTGTGCTTTGATAATTTTCTTAATTTCATAGACTTCCCTGTCAAAACAATCCTATCAGGTATCACCATGCCAGATACTGAAGTCCTTCTATAAGAACGGGCATGTAAAACATCCACGTAATACTGATGCAGTCCCAGCTGGGCAGGCCACATCTGCAGAATGAAAGACTCCCACATCCGTACACTATCCCTTTATGGCCACTTAAGGGAAGGTGAGCGATCACAAAGCGGACAAACATAATGCTTCATGGACACCCTCAAAGCCTTGACCATGTCACCTGCGAGACGGAAGCATATGGTAGAGCATCATGGCGTGACGCTGTGAAAACTGGCGCACAAGTTGCAGAGGACAAGAGAACAGTGCTGGCAGAAATAAAGTCCAATGACACTAGTTCCAGCTGGAATAACCTGCCCAGTGTGCAGCCAAACATTTCAGGCTCACATAGGTCTCATCAGCCTCATGATGGGTCAAAAAACCCTAGTGTAAAGCTCTCAAACCCCTGGGTGATTAAAAGGTCATCATTGAACAATGATGGACGAACTATACAGGAGGGGTAGAGTTTGTGGTGGTCAAAGTTTACTTGCATCTTTGCCATCAGTGCGTTGATATTCAGGGGCGTAGCTAGGAATTTTTCATCGTTTGGGAGCCACGGGGGGCTTAGCCTCTTTGGGGGCTCCTGCATTTTGCGTAATATTTTATTTTTAATCTAAAAAACAACACTCATTTGTGGGCCCTCTTCAAGTGGGGACCTGGGGGGAATTTTCAAATTCTCCCCTCCTCTACCCACCCTATCTACGCTACGCCAATGTTGATATTTTTTGTTTGAGATCATTATATCAAGGCACTGGTTTACAATTTTATTTGATCAAATGCTTTTTCTGAAAAAAAAATTTTGGTATTTACTAACTTAGAGACTCATAAAGGATTCAACCTTTCCATTGCGAAGTCATGTTTTTTGTTTGTCCATAAGGAAAAAAAAATGCTCGGATAAATATAGTAATTTCTAGTGTTTACAACTCTTCTCTATTGAGAAATCAATTTCTGCACATCTGCTCTTGGATCGTTTTGTTGCTAGCCGTGACGTCAGTAGTTCAATTAGAGAACAATTATATAAGCCTTAGTCTCCTTACATCCAGTTTAGATAGAACACGCTTGAAACAATGACAGTTATAGAGTTGACAAAAATAAAAGCAACAAAAGTCAATGCAAATTTGTAGTTTTTCAAATGCATTTTAGGTACCATAGAGAATGATTATATTCTTTCTTTTTTAAATCGCGTTTGATTTAAAATAAAAATGTATACTGACAAATTATTTGGTTACTACATGCATCGAGCTCAGGTGCCAACTAAAATTATGCAACAAATAACAACTTTGTACATCAAACGATTCAATTTAAAAAAAAATAATTTTTAAATGTATCAAAACAAAGAAACCAAAAAAAAAAAAAGACTACTTCATATACTTCAAAGCCAGTTTGAGGGTGAATGAAGAGGAGATCACGTGTTAGACATACATTTACAGACTCTAGACACGTGACTATAAGAGAAACAAGACAATTATAGCTTTCAGACTTTGAACTACTCTATGCTAAAAGACCAAACAGTCCGCCATAAACACGAACACTAAAAGAAAGATGGGAGCAATTACGTACAAGTCAAAGGAAACAATGTTGTCAGGAGTCACTGATGTGAGGAGTCAATGTTGTGAGGAGTCAATGTTGTGAGGAGTCAACGTTGTGAGGAGTCAATGTCGTGAGACGCCAATGCTGTGAGGAGCCATTGTTCTGTAGAAACAAAAAACATTAAGAAAATGTTTTTTTACGCATAATTTTTCAACACATTTTGAGACAAACCGCTTATAGCTTATAGGAGGCCATTAATAAAATTGAAAGCTAAACTTGAAAACAAGTCACGAATTGTGCTATATCCCAACCTTTTAAGTATCCGATACTTCAGGTCAGAACTATGTTCTTCTATGTAGGAGGTCGAGAGCCTGTAAGCGGCTTTTCTAAATCACAGTGACATACTATAAGTCATGGGTCAAAATTATGTTAGGGGAGCGTTAGAATGGGGGAGGGGGGCGGTTGGATACGCAGAATGCCATGTTAAAAAAAGGCTCCAATCCAAGAACATCATTGAGCGTTTCAAATATTTCAATAATTTTTTTTTTCAAGGGGCATAGCCGGTGGGTAATGCTAGCTGCTAGTGTTGGATAAATTATACTGTTCATGAAAAACAATGGGCATAATGTTGGAGGGCTTCCATTGTTTGCAAGCTAAATGTTCTGTATCCTAACTGATAAAATAATGTGTATGCAATAATGTATTAACGAAAACAATAACTGCCCAATGAAAGTCATTTGATGCAGAGTAAGGGTAATGTTTGACATTGTTATCTGAAGATAACAGTTTTACATCAGCCATAAAGAAAAGTACAAGGCAGAACTGGAGAAAAAAATAGCACGACTTAGCCCCCTCCTTTTTTATGGACACCCAATTCTCTGACTTCTAAAGCTCAGAGCACTTTTATAGAACAGACTTTCTCAAAGCTCAGAGCACTTTTATATAACAGACTTTCTAAAGCTAAGAACAATTTTATAGAACAGACTTTTTAACTCTTTCTCTCCGTAATTATTTACAACACTCTAGTCAATCTAGTGAAATCCATGATAGTATCGTCAGTTAGGAGGGAAAGAGTTAAAGCCCAGAGCACTTTATAGAACAGACTTTCTAAAGCCCAGAGCACTTTATAGAACAGACTTTCTAAAGC
>JADKLZ010000130.1:31592638-31611125 GCA_021533235.1 Biomphalaria straminea | reverse complement strand
GGGGGGGGGGCGATCGCCCCTACCGCCCCCCCCCTGGATCCGACAGTGGCCAGACTACTATGTAAGCCAGACTACTCTAAAAGCCAGACTACTATGTTAGCCAGACTACTATGAAAGCCAGACTACTATGTTAGCCAGACTACTATGAAAGCCAGACTACTATGTTAGCCAGACTACTATGAAAGCCAGACTACTATGTTAGCCAGACTACTATGTAAGCCAGACTACTATGTAATCCAAACTTCAGGCATGTGCAGATAGTCTGCTAACCAGAGTCTGAAGCTGAGTAGCTGAATCAGCTGCATCCTCACCATTATTACTTTTTCTGTTACTTTGAATCGAAATCAAAATGAATCCAACAAGAGCTGACCACATCATCGTATCATCAAGACCGCTGCAAACTGATCACATCACTGTGTCATCAAGGGCTCAGCAACACACAAAGTATACGAACATCTTTCTTACTTAATCAGTGTGTTCAAAAAGAGATGAAAAAATGTTCAATGTATTTGATGCATTAACAAATCCAGCAATTTTGAAAAGTTTCACGCCATTTTTTCAACACTGGCAAGTTTCGTAGGAAGGTTGAATCTGCTACCCATGTTATAAAGCTATGACAAGGTTGTGTCGGATACCGATGTAATGTAGCCATGCCAAGGTTGTGTCGGATACCGATGTAATGTAGCTATGCCAAGATTGTATCTGCTGCCAATGTAATGTAGCTATGCCAAGGTTGTGTCGCTACCCATGTAATGTAGCTATTCCAAGGTTGAGTCGGATACCGATGAAATGTAGCTATGCCAAGGTTGCATCTGCTGCCGATGTAATGTAGCTATGCCAAAGTTGTATCTGCTACCCATATAATGTAGCTATGCAAAGCTGTGTCTGCTAATCATGTAATGTATTTATGCCAATGGTGTGTCGGCTACCTATGTAATGTATTTATGCGAAGATTGTACCTGCTACCTATGTAATGTTCTCATGCCTAAAATGTGTTGGCTACCTATGTAATGTAGTTATATAAATGGAGTGTCCTATTGGCCTTATTCACGCATAGAACGACTATGGTTCATCTCGAACATTTTTTTCATATGGCTCTGGAGCACTATTTTTGGAGAGACACTCCCATCCACATATATTGCAGGTCAAGGCCGTTTTCGCCACCTGAGGCCCATGTTTTCTCGCTGTCCATAGCTGTCTTGGTCACCGTCTCTTTTTTTTAACTAGTGCGGACTAATGATATGTCTTCCCAGTGGTCAGTATTAATGTTCATTGATTTTAAATCCCGTTTTATCACATCCACGTAACGGAGGTGGGGGCGACCAGTTTTTCTTGAGCCAGTCGCAAGTTGCCCGTACAGAATGATGGTGTGTCCATTACCTATGTAATGTATTACGCCAGTGATAAGTCTGTTACCCATGTATTGTAATTATGCCAAAGGTGTGTTGGCTACTATTGTAATGTAGTTATTCACAACAACACAGACATTGACTAGAAAATAAACTCAAGCCTTTTACATTTTTATCTCAGATTTATTTTATTCTCAATAGGTCTATATTTCATTGTAATAACCTTTGTACATATCTTATTTGAAAAACTCCAAAAACAAAATGATATTTTATTTTTACAAACAAATGGAATGCGCCGGCAATAA
Organism: Biomphalaria straminea; assembly: GCA_021533235.1. Lineage (NCBI taxonomy): Eukaryota > Metazoa > Mollusca > Gastropoda > Planorbidae > Biomphalaria > Biomphalaria straminea. The sequence goes on along the minus strand of JADKLZ010000130.1, from coordinate 31,609,471 downwards.
ATGACGTCATCATAAGAGCGTACTACAACTTTTATCAGTATGAACCAAGATGATATAGGGAGAAATGACGTCTCTCTGAAATGACGTCTCTCTAATGTGATCTACCAAGCGTATAAAACACGTATAAAAAAATAACACAGCCAGCCATTTCAAATCTCAATACGACAAAAGGCGTTCAACAAAATAACCCATAAAAAATCACCCAACGCCAACTTCTGATCCAGAAAGTAGCGGAGCGCTTTTTACCTCCACGGTTCTAATGCTGTACGCCTATTGGCACGTAGATTTTGTTCCTGGCTTATTATTTATGTATTCATTAAATGCGTTTGTACTTAACAATTGTAATTTATGGTTTAGATCTGTCACCGTTTAACTCGAAAGGTATACGCATTTCTCTTTCATAAACACAAAAAAATACCAAAAAAAAAAAGAGTTCATGACGGTTTTTAAAATTTAAAACCCTAATTTCAATTCAAAGTTTTGACTTTTTTGTATGGGGGTGAATAAGATGGCCGGGGGGGGGTCATTGACATGAATGATAAGCCTGAAGCTACATTACAAAATATCACTTGGCTGAACCGGAAGTGGAATGGCAAGTGTACTACCCACAGGACAACAGAATGCTGACATTTCTATTGTCCACGCGAGGGGTACGCTGGGATGAAATGTGTGGAATGAAAGCTTATTGTTTAGTGTGGACAATTAGTTCAATGAAGAGGTTATTAGACAAAGATACAAGTAATACTAGCTGACTACATGTCAAACTACAAACTAAAGAATACAATGTATCTAGAAACTGAAATACAATGTACAGGAAAAGGACAAAAATATTCTCTACACCAGTTTTTTTTGACTAAATAAAGTCATGAGTAACCAAATCCTGAGAAGAGATATTTTGATTCTACTCTGATCTACTCTGAATGTGCTACTATGAAAAAAATTAAGGTATAAACTACATTTTATGAAAACAAAATCCTTGAAATATTTACAATTATTTACAGTAAGATTATAAAACAAATCAAAAGACTATGTAAATATTTACAAACGTTGCAAAAAAAAAATGACATCGATACAAGAAAAAAAAATTTAAACGAATTTATGCAAATTACGACAACTAACAATGCTGGCCCTTTCTTCAGGTGAGTTGAAAATCTCAACTCAGACTTTCACATGTGCATATATGTGCTTTAATTAGATGCACTGAATACACATTGCTCCATTCCATTGACTTTCTCTTGTCTTAACTCGACTGTATGTCTACACAAAACTGTTTCCGCGTGACAGAATTCGATTTAATAGGACCAATGCCATAAACAATGTAATCAATACGATATACAACTCCGTCAAAATGTACATATCATAACATTGACTACTAGGAATCACAAAAAAAACTTGTTAACATATTGTTCTCAAAATCACATATATTTTGCTTATCAGAATCACTTAAACAGATAAGTGTTCAGCCAACAAGATTCTTTTTGTGTGATCATATTTTGGCAACAATTGAACAAAAAAGTTAAATAACAAATCTCAGTTGTCTTTGTTTCAACAACAGTAATAGGAAAATATTATGTTAGGAAAAAATAACAACGTTAACAACCATGCATGTTAGTCAAGCAGAATAAATTAAAAGAATCATCACAATAATAATTAGCACATTCTCATTGTCATTGTGTTTGTTTTGTTGAGGTTTGATATTTGACCCCCTGACTCGAAAACGCACACACACATGAAAACTTGCATTGTCAATGCACCAAATTATCTAGCTCTAGACCTGTAATCAATATTTAAAAACTCAATCTTAACATTTAAAAATTTAAATAAGGTTCGTATCATACGTTCCATAGAGGCCTACTCCATACATTAATGGTATGATCTGGCAAAGATTATTGACTTCAAATAGACCTAGTCTGTCTATGTATTGATGTCGACATCTTGCACAGATTACGGCCTACACTCCCTGGAGGCCTAACCTATATACAATGGAGTTGGTACTGCAGCTCTCTGCCCAAAATTTTCTATTTTTATTGGTGTAGGATGAAACGAAAATCAAAATAGAAAACTTGCTTTGGCTTTAGCTACGAAAGAAATAAGTCAAAGTTTGTGTGGGGAGAGTCACTGCATTCTTTGTACTGCATCGAACATACCTTCAATTCTTCTTAATCGACGAAAGAAACATCAAGAAGAATTGGTTCAATCAAATTCCATATTGGTCTAAAGATGACAAAAGCTTTCATAACACAGCTACAACATCATCTATTAGATTAACAAATATATCAACAAATAAAACAAAAAGTAAGCAACATTTACTTTCTAAAATAACTTGATCACCAAAAAAAATTATTGAAATAAAGGAATAAACAAACAAGCAAATAATATACTTATATTGAACAAGTTATTGCATCTTAAGGTTTCAAAAGTTGAAATTAACAAATAGAAATAAACAGTCTTGCTTTTCTTTTTGTTGGCGCCTAATTTGTAGTGCAAACACAATAACATGTTCAAGGTGGTATAACAGTGGTTGAACCAAGCCAATAATCTCTAAACCAGCTGTGGTATAAAAGTGGTTAAAACAAGTAATAATCTCTAAACCAGCTGTGGTATTGGTGTGACGTCACGTCGTCTGCTGTCTCGTCTGCAAGCTTGTTTTAAAAAATTACTGATAGCGGACAGCGCCCGTTTGGGAGAACGAGGCCGCCTTTCCATGGACATGGATTTATGCTGGAAGTTCTTTTTCTGCTCCGAGTCTTGAAGTGGAGTTAGCTGCTTCTTGATGCTGCACAGGATGCCTACGAGCAGCTCGTCCATATTAACACTCAGAGCAGTAGATGTCTCTAGGAAGTTGCATTCATTGTTTACTGCAAATTTGCGAGCCTCTGAAATAAAGAGTCATAAAGAGTTAATATGGGAATTAGATTGTCCTCGTTTAGTGCTTCAATTTGAACCTTATATGATATATAATAAATATATATATTCTTAATCCGATAATGTAAGGAATATAGAAGTTTCTAGAGGGAATTAATAGATCGTACCTATGGCTGGGACAAGCCTCTGTCTGGCGAGGTCACATTTGTTGGCTACCAGAAAGATGGTCCTGTCAGTGCCCAGGTCTTGTCTCAGGTAATTGAGCAGTGTGGCTGCGTGTGTGAAGGACTTGGGTTCAGTAACAGCATACATAAGTATATAGGCATCAGCCTTGTAGCATTCCAGATCATCAAGCTACAAGAAAAAAAAAACACCTTGAATGAACCAAAGCTAACGGATCAATCTATCACATGATAACTATTGAATTCTAATCAAGAGGGTTAAGAAAAGAAATCTGCCTTCAATAATGACGTCATTAGGTCCATGATGTCATTCCCATTTAACGATTGGCTATGCACCTAATCCTGTGTCGTAAGCACAGAAAAAGCTTCATAGAATTATTTATTTGTTTGCAATTGTCGTCCAAGCGTGGGTAATCAAATTGGACCTTTTGTCATTGCAACGAAGCTATCGGGGGAAAAAAAAATCAGATTTGAGTCCGGAACTATCACGTTCGGAATATTGATCTTGGGGAGATCATTGAGAATCAATACTCTCCAGGGGGCGCCTCCCGCAAAGAATCGTTAAATAGGAGAAAAGAAAAGAATCACTAGAAAGAAAAAAAGGGAAAAAAGATGGCTTGATGGAAGTCTCGGGCTGAACCATTTTTTTTTTAAAATCTTTAAAGTCAACTTAATGCTAATGGATCTTTGGAGATTGACCATCATAATAAGATCCTGCTTATAGTAACCATAGCAACTGAGTTGTAGGCAATGCCCGTATGTGTTTGTCAGCGCGTATGGGTGGTAGTGGTAGTGTGTGAGTTGATGGACGCACACTATCACGTGGTTTCAAGAGTTGTTTTGTAAACATATTCATTTAAAAAGTCTCTACAATTAGGCTATAACAATTATTTTATAAAGTTTTATGTTTACGTAACAGCGCTCTAGAGGCCAACTGAAGAACTTTGTGACATTAGGACCCAAGACGGAAACGTCTGAATCAATACACGTATCATAATTGATCATAAAAAGTAAAGTGTCCCCTTCAGACCTTGCGATCTATGGGGCAGATGATGTTAAGGTCATCTGTTTCTTTGGCCAACGGTTAACGAGCAGGGTGTTATGTGGCCAGCACAAAACCAACCGCCTTTACTTTCCCCAACTAAAGTCAGGTACCCATTGGAGTTGGGTGGACTCAAGGGCGCCCTAAAAATCCCAAAATTCAAAATCCAAGTCTTCACCGGGATTCGAACCCAGGACCTCAGGTTCGGAAGCCGAGCGCTTAACCATTCGACCACCGCGCCCCATAATTGATCATACTATTTATTTAATTATAAAACAATCTGACTTGTGACGTGACTGTCTGGTTGTGTTGTATGCGCTCTGGACTGTCGTCTCAATTCTCCCCGGTTCAAACCCTGCCCGTCGCCATTATTTTGGAGCTTTGGGCTAGAATGTAATAATCCTCAATTCTGAAGGAACATCCTAAATTTGTGAAACGAGTCCTAAACGAAACACTGCCAACATTATTGTCTCTTTATTTGCATTCATTGATCTTCTTCAACTCAACTGCTAAGACAATGAGGCTTTCATGTTCAATTAAGTTCGAAAATCCCTGCACGCATGTTGACTAAATCAAAAATGTTCATATTAAAAAGTTAACTTTGAAACTAAGTCAGTCTCTCCGCTCTCCCCCTTCCCACAGTACTCATCAACCTCTGTCTCACTTCTGCCTTAACAAGGTCAAAGCCTCGGTTTGGGCCGTAGAAAAAAAAACCCACAGAAATGTCCAGAAACTAGGTGACGCATTTTTATTGTCAGAAATATCCTGCTATCTGACAAATGTGGGTCTTCGTAATGACATCAACTATTTTGTTTCCCTGGCAGACGGCATGTCAGAATCGCCCAAACTTAACCATGGCCGAGTTTTCCTTTCCCTTGTTTTTTCTGTGGGTGTGTGTTTGCACTGACTCTCTGGCAACAGATAAAGTCGCCGCATATCTTGACTTTGTTTCTAGACGATTGCATCATGGGAATAACTTCAATTTGTTTACAACCTTGGATCTATGCAAAGCTTCCAATTGTTGACAACAAAAAAAAAAGAATCAGGTTATTTTGTTTAGTGTTTGTGCGGAAGTGATGCAAATGAAATAATAATTTTTTATAGGATTAAAAAATGGTTCAGTTTATCTACATAAGTTGTTAACTTCTTTATTATAATTTATCTACCCCCTCCCACGCTGCCCTGAAACCCTTCCCTTTCACACTTAAATACAAACTACAAGAAATGCAACTCTTGTATACTGTATATCAAAAGAGGATGTTAATCAATATAATGAAGGCGTTGCTCATGATTAGCGCTAACAGTACAGCGGGAACAGGGAGTTATAATTCTCAGTATGGGGGCGGACTATTTCAAGTTTCTAATCAAGATGGAACCGGTAATCTCCGGTAATCTTTTGCTGTGCCCATCGCGATATCCAGTTGTTATTTTGGATAGTAAGGCTGTTGAATGTGGTCGTCTGATAATGATAGTGCAAGCTTAAAGTATTTAGTGATGCCAGATTTAGAAAAGTACTATTTGTAACCAAATATAGATACACCTTTTTTAAGTTCCAACTCAAATGTGTCAATAGTACACTGTCTAAAAGAGATTAAAATGTATAAACTGGGAAATGTATATATGTGCAAGTGTGTGCGTGTTTATATTCAAATATTATAAAACTATTTCAGATTGATTAAAGTTAAAATATTATAAAACTATTTCAGATTGATTAAAGCTTACTATTAACACTTTTTAATGTATGTGTGCTGCATACAATTAGCTTCAGTAATTATCCTTACCCCAGTTGTTAATTAGCACACTTTCTATGTCTTACAGTAATCATAAATGATCCTAAACTAGAGATTATTTCCGTTACTGTAAAATATTTCAAATCTATGCTCTGCACATCTCAGTAGTCATTCTCACTAAAGCGATTGGAGAAAAACTAAAAAGCAAAGTGAGAAAGCTACAAAAGTCTTTACAAACGTCCAAACGTCTCAAACAGACAACATGCTACACCACTTTTAAGACAAACATTAAGACCTATCTTTTAAAAACTTTTTTAGATTAATTTGTTACATTTCATACTAGTGTTTGTAATGTTTTTACAGCGCCTTGAGCCTACATTTTGTTTGTTAACAGCGCTCTATACAAAAAATTATTATTATTATTATTATTGCTTGTTTTATCTCAGCGAATTTTTGTTTTAGTGTCATACGTTTCTAAGGACATTATTATTATGAAGCTCGAGCCTTAACCTTCTGCAGGACGGGAGGGTTGCGGTTTGGCCAAGGTTTCGTTTGAGGATTAAAATGTCATCAGTTCGAAGCGGGCATGACCAGGCAGCCAGCTAAACGGATACAATTTGTATCTTAACCTAAATAGTTGATACAAACGATAGTCTATTAATACTTATTGTAATCTACATTTAGGAAATAGGAATAGATATTTTACTGGGCAACGAAGACCCATCTCTGACCTACATACTTGGCCAATAACACAATGCAGGGTTGATAGATAAAACAATACTTACATCTGAGCTACTGATGAATTCCATTGTGGACTCCTGACCATCTAATTGAACGGAGACAATAGCCCCAGTCTCTGTAAATCTTGGCTCTTCATCATCTGGAAACAATAATTTTAAAATTTTAAAGATACTGCAGCACACATGTAATAGATTTTGAGTGTAAGAGAAAGACTAATCTATAAACTTTTTAAAATCAACTGTTTACAAATTATATGTAAGGCCAACTGTCTGCCATATAAAGGAGCAATTCAAATTCATATCGGATCATTCTAGAACAGTATCTTTAAAACACTATTCCTTTAAATACACATTGATAAACGATGAAAATCGATTCTTAAGGTTCAGTTAATGTGCTGTGCGCTTTGACGTATTTTAAAGTCGTTAACATCTTCCATGTTAATAACCGATTAAAAAATAATATTGTTGTGTTTACCTTCGCTCTAGAGCTCGGTGACCCCTTTACACAAACTCCCACTTTGCCGCGGGCCGCCGCCCCCGGGCGGAGGCACAGCAATAGACAAAATACAATCCATATTTTCGATGGTCTTAGGCGACCCCTGGCAAATCGTCAATCGACCCCCCAAGAAGGTGCTGGGAACCCCTGTTCTAGAAGCTGTTAGCATGTTTCGCAAGAATCTCCTCATGGAGTCCTTGCGCTCTTCTTAACGATTATGGAACATTCAAGTCCATCCCCGTGTGAACAATGGACTTTGTTTTGGAGAGGTTTTTTTAGGAGTCGAAACTAAGGGAAAAAAAACCAAGAAGAAAAAAAAAACGGAACAAAAGTTGGGAAATTGGCTGCCTCAAGAGTGGCCATGACGTCATTGACATCATCAATGCAGCTTCTTCCGGAAAGTTAGCAGGCGATAATGGTGGCATTTTTAAAAAGTTTTTTTTTTCTACCCAGCTCTAAAGTAAAACATGCGCACTAAGATTCTCGCGTATGCTTATAAATGTGCACTCTTGGAAGACTGCGATGACTTAAAGCAATGACCATTGAAAACAAAATACGCTGTAAGGAAGAAACGGAAGACGGAAAGAGAAAAAAATAGAACATAAAATGAAGACAAATAAAAGGGATTAATGTGAGATTGAAGTGATATCTAGGCAAGTGAGAGAATTAAACGACCGGCAACAAATCATCATTACATTTCATCGATGTACTCAGCCATAACACTCAAAGACTTGATGATAACATTTTAATTGACCGCTGGACACATCCCTAGCTTAACTATTGATTTCTTTCCAAGTGACCGATTTTACATGAAATAAAAAAAAAAACAAGTCCTAAAACATTGTAAGTTGAAGAGAAGCAGTTTCACCCAGTTTGACGGCAGCCCTCTTCCCCTGTAGTACGATTTCAGCAACGATAACGTAGTCGTGTTTATTTAACAGGAGATTAAAGAGAGGGGGGGGGAGTTAGAGCGTTAAAAAGCTGTGCTCAAAGTGCTGGGTTCATTCTAGACAAAGTGTCGGGAAACAAATATTTCCCAATTAAAAAACAAACAAACAATGTAATACAGCTTGAGATCTCCAGGATGCAGGGCTTTGAAAATAATTCTAGCTTCGATATGGATTCTAAGTAATATTGTTATAGGTTTTAATTTTGAAGCGTTTTTTTTCTTCAACTTTGAACTTTCGATCCATAATCGATTTCACTTATTTCTTTTCTTTTGTTTGCTCTATTGCGTAACTTTGTTTCAACACTTCGGCACGTTCTTTAAGCTGCATGCAACCGTCTCCCTAGAGACCTGCTGACTGGACTCACTTTGACACTTCCACCACTGCCTGGCCGCTACATACATCATTAAGCTTTGTCTTTTTTTTTTAACCCAGCATGCTCCACGTTTCTTTTGTGAGGGGCAAAGGTTAAAGGTATTAACCCAGAAAACCGGAAGTGGAGAGATAATTTTCAGTGGCAAGGTCTTGAGCTCGCTGCTCTGAATACCAAAAACATTTCGCAATACTTGATTGATTTGTTTTTTGCTGGATCGAACAATTGATTCCCTGATCGAGCTCATAGAAGGACATCCGTTCATATTGTAGTACACGGGACAATAGCTAGGACAACAGCCGGGACAACACCGTAATAATAAGAAAAACGGTTTGGTTGGTTTGTTTGCTTTTTCTTTGTTTTCCAAACTTTTATCTGTTTAGCTCTACAATATTTTGTTTTGTTTCCTCTCCATGGGAATTGAAAACAACCTTTTAAAATTCTAGTTGTAAGCAATGCATCGATTATACGATGAAATGGATGAAGCCAAGCTTAGGTTCTAGGCCTAAATGAAACAAATTATATATTTTATCTTTGTTAGGATAGAACTCTCCTTTGGTTCTTCCAGAAACTATTTATACTAGATGTTATTACCGTTGAAGGATGACTCGACCGTTGGGACTTGTACTCTAGCGATACCGGTGTATGTGTTTCAATTATACATACCGAAGATATTACGACATAGTCTTTAATATGGTGTTGAAACATATACATGGTAATTAGATTTGATATTAAATAGTTTTTATATTTTCGCATTATCACTAGCATAGATCAAGTTAACATATTTGAATACAAATGTAAAGTTTCTATTTTCTTGTCGAGCCTTACGTAAACGATCCCCCATCCCAGACTGTCAAGTGATAGCTGAAAAAGAAATCAATCCTACAGCAGCAGTTGTCTCCCTTCTATAGCGTGTCAACAGAAACAACGCTACCCATTGACGCAGAGGAGACTAATAGAGAGAATTTATCTTCCACACAGGAGATCGTAGATGTCACAATGCTCAACATAGAGTCAGTGGGGAGGATAACCTTCGATCGTTGAAGGGAGCTAATAACTCCCTAAGACTGTCTTGGATAGAGAAAATTAGGCGGGAAATAGATCTTGTCGGTAGAATTGATTGAAAAAAAAAGTGTATATCTAGACTCGAGAGAAATGAATCACGACCTAACAGTAATAGGGTGTGCAAATTGAAGCTTTGATGTTTGGGTCAGAGATCGGTGACTGGATACAGGGGAGGTCGGCTTACAAAGAGATTGAAAGAGGCCAGTTTGATTGGTCTAGACTGCGATTAAGCTGGGAGTTATAGGATATAATTTTTGCTTTGTACTGACAAAAACTGATTATACGTCGATATTAATTTACATAGAAATAACAAGTTTAAAGATTTTCGAATATTATATGATTAAAATCTTGCTCAAATTGAGCCATTCGACACAATTGTTGTATATTTAGACATTAATGTAATATTACATTTATTAAAATCGTATTGATGGTTCGCTCCCAAAGTTTCATTTAATCTTCAATGCTACGTTATTTTACTGTTGAATACATTAGTATAAAAGTATTAAAAGAACGTATTTCTATATATATATAACTAATTCTATTCTGAAGCGTGTACATTTCTAGGGTTTTACTTTTTTTAAGGAAAGAAGATCTAAATATTGAAGATCCTTTTTTCTATTTGTTGGTAAAATGAATAGACCTTGCGATCTATGGGGCAGATGATGTTAAGGTCATCTGTTTCTGTTTCTTTGGCCAACGGTTAATGAGCAGAGTGTTTTGTGGCCAGCACAACGACCAACCGCCTTTACTCTCCCCAACTGAAGTCAGGTACCCATTAGAGTTGGGTGGACTCAGGGGCGCCCTAAAAATCCCGAAATTAAAAATCCCAGTCTTCACCGGGATTCGAACCCAGGACCTCAGGTTCGGAAGCCGAGCGCTTAACCATTCGACCACCGCGCCCCCAAAATGAATATTACTTTGAAACTAATTTTGTCGATAAAGAATTATTTGATTTGAGCACAATTCAGGCTATGCTCCGCGCATAGTCCCTTCAGGGTTACTTCCCCTATTTGGGTCAAGTGCTAAGAGTTACAGAACTGAGGTTTTAAAAAGCAAACTCCACTAACAACTCAAATAGTACAAATTGCAGTAGTAGAATAAAAATCTGTTACAAATATGGAAATATTAAGACGATAACGTTTTTTTTTCAACGTTGAACAACTTGAAATTGTATTCATAGTCTAATAGATTCCCGCATGCTGCGCATTAAAGAAAAAAGATTTCAACTTAAAACCATTTCAACGACACATTCAAAGATATGTTTAAATAAGCAAAATAAAAAAACAAACTTTAAAAAAAAACTTATAGAATGGAAAGAACCACACAATTATCTCTTAATAATCTAGAGTTACCTTCGTTTTTCTATATAAAACAAACTTTATTGACTCTCACTAATTAATGATCTCATCGGTTCATTTTTTGATTGATTAGTTAGGACAATGAATAATTGTTTCATCTTGATACGAGAATGTGAAGTGGGAGAACTAAGGTGTACTAGATTTGTACCAGACAGAGTAAACTTTGTACTAAGGACTCACCACTTGAAGGATCGCATCTTGTAAGCTGCTGGATCAAGGAAGTCTTGCCCACACCTGGAGCTCCCAACACCAAAGTTCTGAAGTACGACGGCATGCTAAAGGAACTCTGGCATTTCTCAGACTCGTCCGAAGAGTCCAGGCTGTTCTCCCTTTGCTGCTCGATGGAAAAACTTCTGCTGTAGAAATCCCCGCTGCCGTGTGATGTGTTGAGACTACCCGAAGACAAGAGACTGTTTGAGCTGAGGGACTTGGAGAAGCTGCCTGAGTCTATGATGCCTTTGGATGTGGTCTTGAAGGACCTGACCATGCAAAGGTGGCACTTCTGTTTGGATAGGGAGTCGCTCAAGCGGTTGTTGGTATCGGAGCAATCCGGGAGGCTAACGCTGTTGGAACGCGCCATGTTGTGCGCTCTCTTCTTGTCCCTTCTGGCGCTTCCGCCTCGTTTGTTCTTCCAAGAATTGCACCGAGAAGCCGGAGCTGAGGAGAAGAACCTGTCGGGAATGGCAGAGTCATCTTTGGAGCCATGCATCTGAGCCATGTCAACGGGGTAAGAAATATCTCGCATTTGTTCACACAAATCCGTCACTCGCTATCACAAGGAGTTTCTTTGAAACTCGAGGTTCAAAACAAAGATCTAAAAATATTTTGCAATAGATTTCTAATTACCTTCGATTCACAATGTTTTGGCTAATGTAAATATTCAAAGCTACTATCACCACAATTCTAAAACAAAGACGCTGCAAAAACCTGGCTGTCTAAGCATCACAAGAGACACTGCACTGAAATCTCGACGGTTTGTTGTGTATTGATTCCACTTGTGGGAACCTCCTGGCTTTTATAGCTCAGCCACAAGCTCCGTCGACAATGACGTAGTACCCATTCTATCCGGTTAGCCTGTCGATGATTGGCTGACCCCGATGTTTATTTTTAGAATGATGTCAATACAGTTTCTCGGTGCAGCCCGACATTGTTTTTTCTTCTCTTTTGTATGATCCCATGAGGCACTTTGGTGATGCAAAGAAAGGTGAGGTGTAATGGGGAGTGGAGAGGGAGGGGAGGGAAAGGAAGTAGTCAGTTTGATGTGCGCGGGAAGGGGAGTGACACCATTAAAACACATTGACCAATTAGACGTCGTCTTGGCTATGACGTAATAAAAGACTTTAAAAACCTGTACATCATTGTGAATTGGCTTGGACATTAAATTGAACTGGCGGTGGTAGTCACATGGACACTATTCATCGATGACCACGTCAATGTTGTGTATGTGTGTGTTTAAAAAAGAGAGAGAGAGAGAGAGAACAAAGGGGTGAATGGAATGAGTAATGCATCATAATTCATATATAAATGATTGAGATCATGAAACAACAAAGGTGTTCTGTGTTTAATTACAGAGTGAGAGAGATCAGCAAGAACTGTTCGCCCTCACTCACCTGGTGATAACCTCCACAGTACTGCACCCAACCACCGCCTCTAAAACTAATCACTCATATTACTTTTGACAATGCCCTTAAGACGCCGAGTGTGGGTGCCAGATCGAACTGACTTACCCTTTTGGGGTAACGAAGTGGAGTTTCCGGCTGCCGCTAGAGGAGTAAGCCCCCCTGCCCCCGTATCCCAGACGTCCCCCAACTCAGCACGTGACACTAGTTTAGCCTGACATCAGGTAACCTTGGCGCCCCCAGACTTCCCGCCACCGCTCAACATTAGGGAAAAGTAAACACCGCGAAACCCCCCCCCCCTGTCATTGTCTCCTTCATCTGACGTCATGATCAGGCCTCGAGTGTTTTATCAAAGCAGTAAGTTAGGGAGCAGGTATTACCTGAGATGTACTCACCAACACAATCACGTGATAGACCAGGTACAGCAAAGTGAGGCCATAGAACTGATTACATAGGCCAGACGCATTCGTAAGGTCTTTTGGTTTCTTAAACTGCAAGATAATGGAAGTGAGCTACACACAGCCTAAACATGCAATTAAAGTTTATCAAGCTTCTACATAATCACACACAATTTCACACACAATCTCACACACAATTTCACGCACACGCTTTCAGTGAGGCTTTCACACATACTTTTAGTTGCAATTTCATGCAAATTTTCAAAAATACTTCCAGAAACACATCCACGCACACTTTTCCTCAAATATTCCACACATATTGCCACACATTTTTTTTTTTTTTTACTTAACACATTATTTCCACACACACTTCCACACATACTTTCACAGGCAATACAAAATTGTTGTGTTGAAGTAAAAAAAAAAGTATAATGCATTGGCTCCAGCCGCTTGTTATAGTCTTTAGATCCAGGAACGGACTGGGTGCCAAAATCGGCCCTAGCATTATTTACTATCGGCCACATCTCGCGCGCCATATGACAGGTATCCATTCGTACCTGTCGTCATTATATGTAAAAATTTGATAAAGCCTCGAAAAGCATTCCTCCCCCTCAGAACAGCCAACAAACAATAAGCAATATCTTCACAAAGGCTGCACATGGCTTTCATCATCATCAATGTTGGTGAAGTCCTCCCTCCCAATGAGTGTCCATTTTGTAAAAGAAGATTTTTATGTAGCACCCATTAATCAGAGCCATACAAAAGTGGTGTGAGAACCACAGAGATTATTTCACGCTGATCCCCCCCTTCCCAAACTGACTTTTAAAGGCGTCCTTTAGCCAGAGGTTCACCTATTTCTCTTAATAGAGATGCTTGGGGCTTCAACAGTGATCAACAGTGGTTTTAGTGGCCAAATAGATGTTATCACCGGATTCCACACTATGGTCAATGTCGTATGGGAAGCGTGGTCGAGAGGCAAAGTGCTCTTGAACTAGGCTTACCTTGGCTACCTATAAGGTTCGACACCTGACTCGGGCAGACGGAAAACCAACTCCTTGATACCCCCCTCACCCCACTGGTTCACAAATGAGAATGGACCAAAGCGCTCTGAGCATGAAAGTAGCTCTACATAAAATCTATAATAATAATAATGTAACTAATACAAATCACTTTTAAGCATCAAACAAAATTTTAATTAATTCGTGAGCTTATAGAAAGAAAAAATCTTGAACCACTTTAAGTTCCCTTTTAAAAAAAACAAACTTCAAAAAACACATCGAGGTTTGCTTCTCTTTAACTTAAAAAAACACATCCAGGCCCGGGGCTTTTTTGAACAGGTAACTATTGAGTTGAATGACGTCATTGAAACACTTCCCCCCTTAAAGAAACGGAACAAATCAGACATATCTGTCAACGACGTCGCTATCAAAGAAACTGAAAGTAAAATTGATACAATTTAACTAGCTTTTGACAAAAAATCTACCTCAACTTTATGATGTTTGTTACATCTGTTGATGCTAAGGACATTAATGGTACTGTCTCATGATATTCTCTTTCTCTTACAAGAGGCTTAACAATAGTCGAGAAGTACTTTTAAGAAAGTATTCCAGACCTCCCAGTTCATAAAAAGTGCACTTTGCTACTATGTTGCTATAATAGTCGCCAAGACAACACCTTTACTTGGTTAAACGAACTTGATCGTCCGAACTTTTGACAGAACTCTAATTGACTTGGTCACAGAGAGAGACAAAAATAATGGGAGAGTACACACACTCAAGTTCCACAACTCTTCACCAAAGTGCTAAACATGCCGCTGATATAATTTTCTCTATACTTTTTTTTATTATTTGTTTTGTTCTTGTTTTTTATTTCAGTATAACAAAGACCAAATTTTTAAAATTAGATTGTTTAAGACAGAGGGTCTAACATGCAGGATACAGGCATCCGATGATGCCGAGGTATTGCTAAGAAACATTTTTTTTTTAAAGTTATATTTTTACTAACGAAGTAATTGAACAACGTAAATACACCTTGAAACTTTAATGACAATGCTATGGACGTACTCAAATCCACTTAAATTGACATGAAAACATAAAATGATAATTTGAGATCTGCTGATTGATTACAAAATAACGAGACACAAATATTTCAAGTGCCAGAAAATCCAATTAGTCTTCTCATTCCTTGTTATAACTTTTTTATTTCTTTCTCGATGCATCAAATTTTGAAAAAAGTCATTTCGGATGCACTTTAACGTTTAAGCACTCACCTAAGTCGTAAAGTAGATCCCCCCAGAAAAATCTTTAAATATTTTTAACTACAATTACCTTAGTAGCTTACAGACAGGTAAACAGACAGGCAAATCAGTAGAATTTAGCTGAGAACAATGATGTCTATTATAATCTAACCTTCAAGGTCTTTTCTAAACTCTCCAAAGAACTAGTCAAGTAAGTGCATGTACCTTACAGTAACAAAGTGTCATTCAAATATGACAAACATTTAAGCCCCCCTTCCATTTTTTTCCTAACAGTAGATGCTTTAGAAATATCTTTGGGAAGGTTTTTTTCAATACCAAATGCCAACTCGCCCTGTCTGGTGTGTACATATTTTGTACATGTTATTTCACCTACTTCCCATTCTTGGGTCAAGCTGAAACTTTGTACAATTATTCATTGTACGTAACAAAACACGAATCGATAAATAAATTAACCAATTAATTATATATTTAAGTATTGGTAATTTGTCAATTTTGTTTAGAAAAAGGGAAATAAATCTCACAGTATTGAAAGATATGGCTGTAATTTCTCATTTCTTACTATAATATTTTTTTTAATGGATTATTTTTTTCCCTCGTTGTGACTTACGTGTTTGTCAAACAATTGTTTCTAACTTGCAAGTCCACCATTTATAAAAAAAACCACAATATTTTAATCTATTTATCGATGACTTGACTACAATAATCAAATGCACCTCCTCACATACTATCGCTTATTAAATCATTAGACCATGACAAGTACTAGCTTCTCTCTGATCTGAGGGTAACGGTTCCGTGAAGAACTGCCGATCGCGAAACCGAAAAAATGTATTTAATATATTAGAAAGTTGCATTACACCCCAACCACACCTGTTGATTTCTTCCCTGGCAAAATATTGTTTGGCCAGAAAAAAAAATCGATCTATGTATTTGGTGCTTTTACAGTTAGACTATTTTTGTTGTTGTTTTTCGACTGTGTTTAAAAGGAAGCGGAAATAAAAATTAAATATGACGTAGGACTAATTAAAAATAACTTGAATAAGAAAAAAAAAAGATATGCTTTAAAAATGCGGAACTCTAAAGTGAACGTTTGTATTCAAGCTTTATGTAGAGACCGAGGCCATTGGGGGGGGGGGATATCGATGGTATTCTTTGTGTTTTGGGGAAATACTGAACATTAAATACAGAAGTTTGATGGAAAGCTTGCGATTTTTTCGCAAATATCCGCGATACGACTGTCAGTCTGTCACAACCATTTTTTTATTCACTCATGAAAGGTATAGATGGCCTGCCTGGTTGTAAGGTTCACGCCTTTGACTGTCGTTCTGACTTATCGATGGTCCCGGGCTCAAACCATGCCCGCTCCCATCCCCCGTCGTCCTGCAAGAGGATTGGACTCGGAAGTAAATTATCTTCAACTCTAAAGGAACAGCCGAAACCTGTAAAGCATGTGTGCACAAAATTTCATGCCAATCCGTTTGCCTATAAGCGTTATTTTGATGGATTTATGAATCAGTCAATGAGTTGTGTTTGGAAAATACTAATTAGTTTGTATTATAATGACATCAAGGTCTCACGTTTAAAACAACGTCTTCGTAATTGACGCAACGTTATGCAATCCCCCCTTCACATCATACCCTGTCGCATTGAAGAATAGCCACACATTGAAGAATAGCCACGCATTGGAGAATAGCCACGCATTGGAGAATAGCCAAGTATTGGAGAATAGCCAAGCATTGGAGAATAGCCACGCATTGGAGAATA
>JADKLZ010000130.1:31560577-31577137 GCA_021533235.1 Biomphalaria straminea | reverse complement strand
AGGTCCTTACTTCGTAATACCAAGTGCAAGAGATGTTTATCAAAGTCTCTGGGACTTATCCAAAAACTCTTTTTAAAGTTTTTTTTATATTCATATTAGCAATAAATAAATAGTATAACTTTATCACTCTTTCGTAGCCTCGTGTGTATCATCACTCGACAATCATACCTAACTAGCTGCTGTAAGAACTTTTTTTTTAAATATTAAATGCAAATATCATAGACATAAATAAATATAGACTGGCCAATAAATAAAAATGTGTGCATTGCAATTGTGTGTACTTTATATCTATAAATTGTCTTTAATCTCTAAGACTGAAGATCATGTAATTTTTTAATTTTTCATAATTCGGAAATCCAAATTCATTAGATATACATGTTTTCAAGTTACATGAAGTTACTTCCTTTTTCCAGTCTATATTTATTTATGTTTATGGTAAATATCTTGTTCACATTTTGTAAGTTTTCTTAAAATGCAGAATCGCCTTTGATGACAACTTAAATTTAAATTCATGAAAATAAAATAAATCAATTTTTAAATAGTTGAAA
The DNA here is from genome assembly GCA_021533235.1 of Biomphalaria straminea. Lineage (NCBI taxonomy): Eukaryota > Metazoa > Mollusca > Gastropoda > Planorbidae > Biomphalaria > Biomphalaria straminea. The sequence goes on along the minus strand of JADKLZ010000130.1, from coordinate 31,576,589 downwards.
AGTATTCTCGAAAAGATTTTATTTTATTGTTACTAAACAAAGTTCAAATGTCCACTTCGTGCACTGCTTTATGTTTATCTGTAATTTATGGCAGCGTGAGTCAGAATGTCATGTTGCACTTACATAGAAATTCGAAGATGCTATCACAGTGTAGACCTGATATGTCTCTCTATTGTTTTGTGCTTTGATTCCAACGGTTTTTGGTATCCGCCAAGGGAGGTAACATTTGTCCTTACTTCTCTTGCCTTACTTCTATCTGTACAAATTGTTCTGTCAAATTCGTTTTCTCTCCGTTGTCTATGCAACTAGATCTAAACCTTTTTTGTTTTGATTTTGCGTGATATCAGCACATTGTTTTTTTTTCCTTTGTATTGCTAATAAATGTAGAAAGTGTTCTGTGCATTGATTGTTCAAGAAACAGTTTATGGACAGTCCATTTTTAACATAGTTGAATGGTGAGATAGACTGTTAGCGTGGCATTAAAATATGAAGATCTATGTTCTAGAGTCAACAGTGTGTAATAGCACAAACTAAAATTGACTAAATAGAACTGGTTCAAGGCTTATAGGATACTCTACATAGAAAAGTTCTTTGATTTCATTGTAACTTGACATCTTTGGGTCATCTTCTTCTTTCCTTTGCGTTCCTCGTGGAACATAGGCCTCAGTAAGTACATGCCACTCTCCACGGTTTCTTGCTAGTTTTTTAATGGCTTCCCAGTTCTTTCCTGTTCTCTCGACTTCATTTAGTACCTTGAGTGGTCACATTCTTTTTGGTCTTCCTCTGCGTCTTGTGTTCTGGTGGTTCTATTCTAAGGCCTGTCTAACTCTGTTGCTGATATCATTTCTAAGGGTGTGACCAATCCATCTCCACTTTCTCTCTAAGATCTGCACCTGTATATTTCTCGTCACACACTCCCACAGTTTGTTGTTTTCTATCTTGTCGTACCAGTGTATTTTCAACATATTTCTCAGACATCTGTTGATGAAGGTGAGTACTTTTTTGTTGTTGTTGCTTCAGTTGTTCTCCATGTTTAAGAACCGTACAGTAGGAAGTCCTTGGACATTAGAGTTAAGGATTCTTATGTTAGTCTTGTTTGAGATGTGGGGAGGCTGGATTTAGCTGTGTAAATGTCTGACGCGCTAGACTTATACGACGTTTAAATATCTTCATCTGTTCCCCCTGATACACTGAAATCTTTGGGTAATAGTTTTTTAAAACGTGGAGGGGAGGAGGGGTCATTCTTCTCACCTTATTACATTTCTATTGCCCTCTATACCATCTTCTTCTTGCTACCTTATCTTCTTCTAAATTGTTCATTCTCTTCTTCTATTCGCTTAATTATCTTATCTCTATTAAATTTTCCCCTCTTTATCATTATCATCTTCATTATTATCTCTATTTATTGTCGACTTCTCTATTTAAGTAAAAGTTAAAGTAAGTTCCCATTTTAGATTTTATGATCTATAGGGCAGATGATGTAAAGGCAATTTGTATATGTGGCCTACTGTTAACGAGGGTATCATGTGGTCAGCACAACGACCAACCACCTTTACTTTTCCTCAACTAATGTCAGGTACCCATTAGAGCTTGAAGGACTCAGAGGACTCAATTAAAAATCCCAGTCTTCACCAGGATTTGAACCCGGGACCATCGGTTCTGAAGCCAAGCGTTTTACCGCTCAACCACTGCGCCTCCACTTCTCTATGTATTATGTTGTTTTTCTCTATTGTCGTCTTCTTTATGAATTATCCTCTTGTTTCGTATGTTTTGAAGAACTCTCCTATTTTTTTTTTGTGTGTAGTTCTTTTAGAAAGTTGTTTGTTTAATACCACCTGATCTTCTTTGTTTTTCGGCCAGATCTCATCTTGACTTTATTGTACCGCTTCAACTTGTTTTTTATTCCGTCTCTAATTGCACTGACTGAAGATAGGATTGACCATATGACCTCAGATCTTGATGTCAACAACAGTCCATACGTGATAGAATTAAATCATAATTGACCGAATTCATCTTAAGGATTAAAACGAAACAAAATTTCGACGTTCTACGATAGGCTTAATCATTACTTAACAAAAGGAACAAACAAGTCCATTTATCATTTTATCTAAATCTATTTATTTGAAATCTATTTTTAAAGGGCCACAACTCCAAGTCAGTTGATTGATAAAGAATCAGAATCGTGAAGAAAAAATGTCATGTTTTTTTCCCCTCGTTAAAGGTCAAGAATATCGAGTTTCCATTATCACAAAAGATTAATTCTAAAAATAAATCCAGACCAACTTTTAATTAAAGACTGCGAAATGGTAAATAATACAGACAGACAACAAAAATAAGACAGGGCTTCAAATAAAGATGTTTACGATTGAAACTGAAGGAATTCGAACGGCGCAAAAAAAATAATAAAAATAAAACTTATTTACAGGGTTGGTCAAAATCCACCACGATTGTCTTAGAAGTTTATGATGTTCGAACTTATGAAACGTGAAATATAAATATATCGATTAATTGATTAATTATTTTGATCTCCATAAGATTTAGACGTAGAAGATTTAGAAAGAAATTTTCTTGTAATTAAGAAGCTATTCCGGTCTACATCAATCCGTAAGCTAAACGTACTATTTACACTACTAAGTAATGGAGAAAAGTAGGTTCCAATGATTTGATGGCTGTTTAGAGTTAATTAGTGAGAGTATTGTAGCGTCATACAAAGAAGTATACACACACACACTCATAAGACGAACACATTCTCGTGTTTAACCCATCCCCTAACCCTTTTATAATTAATTACACATTTATTAGCACTGAGCACATCACGTGTCTGAGACTCTGAGTTCATTAACAGTGACCTAATTAAACTTTTGTTGATCTTGACTTTGAAGTTGTTTTTAGATTATGTTGAGATAATTGGCCCCTCTGTGTTCCCTTTCTAATACTCCTCCCAGTTGCTTCTTTCTCTCACTCCAATTTGCAAAGATACAGGTGTACAAGCACTGGCATATGTGGTTAAGATATTTTAAAAGATATGCAATATTTTAAAAACCGAAGGCCTAACTCTAACTAAACCCAGAAAATGTTGAGCTGCAATTCTCTAACCCTAGTAGAACTAGCTTCTTAATCCGTTTTGGGTTTCCAATGCTGTCTCTTTCACGATTTCAAGACATCGGTCTGTACTATGTTGTTCTGAACAAGTCATCTTAATTAACTTAATAACATAATTCAAATATCACCCTCGCGTACTTTCATCTACCTTTTTTCAATGTAGAGTTAGCTTTGAAGACTTGACATGTAGAATTTTCTTTGAAAGACTACTTTGACCTGTAGAACTTTCTTTGAAAGACTAATTTGACATGTAGAACTATCTTTGAAAGACTACTTTGCCTTACAGAACTATTTTTGAAAGACTAATTTGCTCAGTAGGATTATCTTTCAAAGACTATTTTACCCTGTAGAATCATCTCTGAAATACTACCTTGCCCCTTAGAATTATATTTGAAAGACCACTTATCCCCGTCGGACTATCTTTTAAAAGACTTGTAGATTTTGTTACATGTCAGATAAAGTTTTCCTTTACCTTTGAAAACACTGAACCAAAGTAGCATCTATTATTAACTCAGGCATTGTCATTTGTGGAGGCGCGTTGGCTGAGCAGTAAAACGCTTGGATGCCGGAGGTATTAAGTTCGAATCCTGGTGTGGACTGGGATTTTAAATATTGTGATTTGGGCACCTCTGAGTCCACCCAACCTGACATTAGTTGGGGGAAGGTATAGGCGGTTGGCCGTTGTGATTGCTACATGACACCCTCGTTTATGGTGGCCACAGATACTTATGGATCTCAAGATCTGAAAGGGGAATTATTGTCATTTGTAGCATGTACCGTATTAGAAATATTAAGAAAACCCAGATTTTCCCCAAGCGTCTCTGAAAACAGTTCTGCAGTAATTAAACCTCCCCTTCAAACATGCAAGTGTTGTGACCAATAGCCTCATTGTCTCCAAGAACTTCTATCCGTATCGTTTTTTTTTTATTTCTTTGAACAGAACAAAGCTTGATAAACTTTTTTTAACCCTCGTTTCAAAGACCTTCCTTCAGGGAACAGTACAAGGAAAAGGAAGAAGAGGCAGAGAAAGCAACGGGAAGGCAACATCAAAGAATGGAGACACATGTCTTTAAAAGAGATTTTATTCAATGCAAAAGACAGAGAGGAATGAAGAAAAACGGTCGACAGATCATGTGTAGTGCCCCAACTGCTTAGTAGATTAAGGGATGAGCGGAAGTTGATCCTCGTCAAGTGAAAACATTCGCTTCTGGCTTTATAGTCCTGTTTTCTTTACCGCCAATAAATGAACAGATAAGGTCCCCCAGCTTTTAACTCAATAAATGAACAGATAAGGTCTCCCAGCTTTTAACTCAATAAATGAACAGATAAGGTCCCCCAGCTTTTAACTCAATAAATGAACAGATAAGGTCCCCCAGCTTTTAACTCAATAAATGAACAGATAAGGTCTCCCAGCTTTTAACTCAATAAATGAACAGATAAGGTCCCCCAGCTTTTAACTTAAAAAAAAAATTATACCCTTGCGATTTGGATGGCTGCCTGTTCATGCGATTTGCGCTGTGGACTTATCGATAGTCTCAAGTTCAAACCCTATAGGCTGTCCGGCTCCCATCCCCCGTCGTCCAGTGACTAGGAAGTAAATTATCTTCAACTCTGAAGGAACAACCGAAACATGTAAAATATTTTACAAATAAACAATTTATATTTTCTACACAATCTTTTGAACGTTTCAATTTTTCAGAAAAAAAGAAAGAAATGTCACTGACGTAAGTGAAAATAAAGTTGTTTTCTGTCCTTGTCCTGTTTATTTCATAGGCTGTGGTTTCATTAAAAAAATATATTGGATCGGTAAAAAAGTTTTTATAAACAAAAGCGCCGAAGAAGTGCAGCGGTTTAAGACAACGCAAAGATAAAGTTTACGTTTTTGACCAGGGCCAACGTGTCTGTCAATACCGTACAATGCCTACGTCATAATTCCAGTATCCCACAATGCTCTTGATGGCCCAAACACTTGAGATGCACATGGCACGTTCTCCTGAGAGTGACGTCAAAGGGAAGCGCGTGCACCGAGACAGCAGACGAACCAATGGCGGCAATCTTTGGGCTAATTAATACGAGTTTCTGTCTTATCCCCTTGTGCCTCTCTAGCTCCTATGTTTATCTGGATGTTTCCAATGTAAATAATTCTTTCAACCGAATTTTCCTTTGGTTTTTCTAATTCACATTTGTGGTGTCCGAAAGTGAGATTAATTTGATAGGACTTTCTGTTTTTCAATGACAATAACTCAGTTTGGTTTGGAACTTTAGAATACTTTTTATTTAGCAATCAGTACCATACAATTAAAATATTTGAACATGCCATAAAACTACAACTAATAAACAACAAAACACTATCAGAGTTTAAACATCTTGTTTAGAATGGAGGCGTTTAACTTAAGTTAGTAAAAAAATAAAGATCGGAAAAACAAAAACTTACGGATAAAAATTGAGCTGAAAGGACGATAGGTCATTAGATAGGTCATTAAATAGGTCATTAGATAGGTCATTAGATAGATCATTAGATAGGTCATTAGATAGGTCATTAGATAGGTCATTAGAGAAAGAATCGAAACTACTTCACGATCCTGGAATTCGTTTCGTGAACTTAAGGAGTATAACTCTGGCCGATCGAAAGAAGCAACAAAGAAAAAGAGATGGTAGAGTGTTGATTCCATTGGAATGAGCCAAACTGCTACATCCTTTATTAAGTCTTAAATCTAATGGTGTGCAAAAAGTATAACAGTGGTATGGTTTGTAGGTTTGAAAAAAAAAAAACTTTCCTTTCATCTAAGAGAATGGTCACATGACACTGTCATTGTTTACTTCAGACCTCATGAACCTGATTCTACACGTCACACACTTTGTTCATTTTTCTTTGTTTAAAAACCAACGTCCAGGGATTTCGATTATTCTCAATTACCTCGCTTCGTGGTTGTTACATTTTTAGTGTAAAAAATGGTGTAAAGAAATGGCGTCTTGTGTGTAGGTTTGCTTCAGTTTCTACGCAATACCTTTTGGAGATCAGCCTTAAATGTTTTTGTCAATGTGTCAATGTGTCTATTGCTATCATATTCATGTTTTGTTTTGTTCCAACGTATAAGTAGACTATTTACTATCTAAGTTACCAACTCATAAAAGAGAAGCGGTAGTTGCGTAGAACATCGGCTTTTCAAGGCAAACGTTGAGAGATCAAAGCATGGAAGGTGTATATCTTGACCGCTGGGGCACTACATAAGATCTGTCATTTATCTTTGATATAATTTCATTCGGATGTTCTTTCTGAAAATATTGAAACCTACTTGGGTGGACCACTTCGGGGGCCGATTTTAAGTTTGTGTTTCCACACAAACTGTCTTTGTAACCTTGTTTTTTATGGGAAGTGGGGAAAAAAGTATTTTATCCACATCTAAGTATACTATATACTATGGGCATGTCTATGATCATTGTCTTTCAAGTTGTATTCTCGACTCTGACGTTTGTCTAGTTGTAGCACATACGGCCCACTCATTTAGACCATCCCTCTTCTTGAACAAAAGTGTCATTCTAAAACTAATTTACTTACTCGATCAGCAAACTGATACTGCATTAAAAAAAAATTATTCAATAAAATGGCTGAAGAAAAAAAAAAGAAGCACTAACGCCTGGGCTAAGTGTAATTAGGATGTTACCGGTTGCGCAATTGCGCTTAGGCGCATCACGATTTGACGTAATGTGTCAATACAGCAGTGAATCAATCAGCGCCCCCGTTGCTATATGCCTTAAATACTTCCTAGTAACCAGCCCACGTCCATCTGCCGGTCAGTCAGTGGAGGTTTTGGCGGGGGTGGGTGAGAGTGAGGGTGAGTTGTATTCTCTTGTTTCGTTTCACTTTTCTAGTCTCACGTTTTTCTGACTTCCGGTTTACATTGAATGTCGGCCCAACGTTTATTGATAGTTGACGTAGATATAACTCTTCTCAAGCAAATTAACAAAGCGATATTGTCAGCTCAAAATGTCGTCATCAACACTTCAAGGTCAACAAAACATCCCATCAGACGTAGCTAAACAAAGAGATTTGTTTGTTTGTTTGTGTGCATGTTTACGTGTGGTCAGCTTGTATCACTTCTGATCACGATCTCCTGATGTCCGAGACTCATTAGAGCTTGCTGGACTCAACACCACAATTAATAGTCCCAGAAGACATTGCTGTTTCTTTCAATATGGAAGCCCTTGACATTCAACTAGGTGTTCCATGCTCTACCCCAGGTCACTCAGACCTACATGCAGTGACAGCCTTATGGAGAATTTAAATTTAACAAAAACATCCTAATTTTTATTCACAAGGAACAGAACACTTAAGGAATATAGCTTGAATATCGATATTACGTTTAACAAGTAAAAATACAAAAATTACTCTCAATACGATATTATATGTTTGTGTCCCTCCTTTATGAAGCAAATGACTGTTTTGTAAGAGCCATTATTCTTCTCTTAATAAGTAATGAATGATTTAAATAAAATCGAAACATTTTTTACCCCGTCCCAATTCCCCCTACCCACGAAAAAAATCCTGGTTAAGCGAATGTATAAATCTGCTCAGAGTATATAAACACACACAATATACCACACACTCCCACACACCTTATGCTCCCACACTCTTACACACAAATGAGGTTTCCACCAAATTGCTTTATTTGGGAAGGTTGGTCATTGTGCTGGCCACATGACATCCACGTTAACCGTGGACCACGGAAACGGATGATCTTTACATCATCTGCCCTTTAAATAGCATGGTCTGAAAGGAAACATTACTTACACAAACATCATACGTCCACACACTTATACTTCCACACTCTTCCACACACAGTATACTTCCTAGCTCTTACATACACACATTATACTACCTTTTTTACACATTATACTCACACTCTCACGCATTATACGCTTACACTCTTACACACAAATTATACTCCCACTCTCTCTCTCTCTCACATATTATACTTCAACTCTCTCTCTCACACACACACACACGCGCATTGTCTCACTAGCACACACATTGTACTCCCACATACTGCTCGTGTTTACTTGGGGCCTGCATTGTTTTAAAAATTACCTTTTGAGTTCCTGCAGGTTTTCAATTTACTTTCCTTGGATCTTTTCAAGCAGAATCTAAAGGTGTGAACCGTACAGGTGTGCCAAACTTTTGTTCAATTTATATTCAATTTTACAATTTAATGAAATACAGTTTAAAAGAAAAAAAACTTATTTAAACTTCTCCCACTTTCCATGATTGTTTTTTTTTCCCCATGATAAGTTCAATAAGTAAGAATTTCGTTTCCCCTTTGTTTACTATGAGAACTGGTGATTCATATTTTTAATGATTTCGTGATCGGAAGTTTAAAAAACTGTTGATCTCACACTCTTAAAATGGATGTCAGTGTATATTGAAAAGGCAGATGCATAAACAAATACAAAACCAGAGATAGAGAGAATACAGAAGAGAACGTATTAGATGGAGAAACAAAGATAAAATCATTTACCCTTTAAATGTACATAAAAAATATTTAGGCTCTATGTAGGCCTACAAGGAATTTGTTTAACACAGCAACCATCAGCAGTCTTATTGACTTTGCCATCACCTGCTGGTACGGTAATACTTCACTGGCACAAAGACTTAGAATAAATAGAATAATTAAAAAAGCATCGTATATTACTCAAGCACAGCTACCATCTCTTGAAGAGCTTTTACAAGAAAGATGCATTTCCAAAATACTCATGATTCTTAAAGACAACCTGCACCCATTAAACCACTGTTACATAAGATCTGAACGAAGTGGTCGCCTCATTTCCATTAAGACTAAAACTGAAAGATTTAAAAACTCCTTCATCCCACTTTCGATCAGAGTGTTACGAGGTCAGCTGTCATCGAGAAGCACATAGAAGTCAAATTCATAAAGCGCTGGTTGTGAATGTGTATGTGTTATAGTCAGTTGTACTTACAGCTGTTTTAAATATAAACATGCCAAAGCTTAATTCATATAAAGTTGATTTTAAGATGTTAGCTAAAATAGCAATACTATGCACATTTAACAACCAATTTTAGATGCATATGTGAATGTTGTTCGAATTTTTCATTAACATTGTTTTTGAACAATAGTTACGCTGAGGTTGTCAATTGTAATCAAACTGAATTTCCATTAGATTGGATCAATAAAATTATCTTATCTTATCTTATACAACTACTTACTAGAGTCTATTGTTATAGACAATATAATAATGGCTGCTTCATTCGTATGATAATTTTAATAAAAAATATGCTAAAATTGTGTTTTTCAACTCACAGAAATGCAAGCTACTTCAATAATGATGCTGTAGTCAGCAAGATTCGCACCATTCTTTTAAATCAAAATTTTTTTAATTGTTGTGCAATAATCCACATGTGTACATGTGCACATCTACATATAAATATTTCTTTCGTTTGTGTTTCATTACATTTTGATTTAGATTACAATTGTTCCATTCTTGTTTCTGATTGGTTGAGATCGTGAAAGATTGCAAACCTAGTGCATTAACATCAGATCACTTTAGAGCAGGGGTGGGCAGCCTTTTTCAACCGAGGGCCACATTAATTAAATTTATGGACTAGGCGGGCCGCACACACACACACACACATATATATATATATATATATATATATATGGATAGATAGACAATAGATAGATAGACACACAGCTTGCCAATCCTTTATCTCCTGTATTAAAAACAAACCTATACTTGTATCAATGAAAGTTTTCTAACCCTGTGATCAAAACAAAAAATCTTCACTTTTTACCCATAGTTCATACCGATATTTACAAAACAAAAAACCCAGCCACCTTATTCTACTGCCACAGAACTTTGTCCAACTTACGCGCGTCTAAAAGAAGGGTTTGTTCTTTATTTCCAGTTTCCGCTGTCCGGCTCTAAATCTTCTCCGGGCCGAGATGTCCTCACACGTGACGTCACTAAAGACGGCTAGCAGGACAGAGAGAGAGAGAGAGAGAGAGAGAGAGAGCGAGAGAGTTAGATGGGTAGGGAGGGCAGAGAAATATAGCGGTCACTTTGTTTTCCAAGGAATACTATTCACTAGAAGTGAACTAGAAAGCAGAGCTGCATTTAATAACACTGACACTGAAATTATTCCTTTATTTTTTACAATACCTCTAATCAAGTCACGACTTCATGGAGGAGCAAGGGCAAAGGCTGGAACCTGGACACAGATAGCAAAAAAACAAAAAACGGCTCTAACAATTTTAATAGAAATGCAGCAGTTGATTAATATCGTTGAGAAAAGAAATACTAGCTCTTTAGCAACACTGAAAATCTTTAAATTTGGCCGTTATAATATTTGAAAGTAAAAAAAATTAAATTAAATAAATAAAAATAAAACCGCACATCCCGCAATCCCATACACCCCGCACCCTTATTCACCCCGCACCCTTATTCACCCCGCGTGTTTAAAGCGTAACTTGCACTACGATTGGCCAGATTGTGATGCTCGGCCTTATTGTGTACGCCTACGGGCCTACGCTATCCATGCTCGGGGCAATCAGCAGCGCAGGTATTCTTGGAATAGGAACTTCAAGTGTATGTAATTAAAGCATATTAATTATAGTCAGTTGTACTTACAGCTGATTTAAATATAAACATGCCAAAGCTTAATTCATATATAGTTGATTTTTAAGATGTGAACTAAAATAGCAATACTATGCACATTTAACAACCAATTTTAGATGCATAAAGACCCACCGCTATGTCCATAGTTTCCTCTATGCTATGTTTATTTTTAAATCAAATTTTTGTAAACCTTGCACCAATGTATATCCCGCACAGCTGCTATTCGTTTGTGGAAACTCGTATCTCCCGCGGATTATATGTGCAAAAAACAGTGGCGTAGCTAGGGTGGGGGAGGAGGGGGGTAATTTGAAAATTCCTCCGGGCTCCCATTTAAGGGGGGGCCCCAAAAGAGTGTTTTTTACATTAAAAATGATAATATTATGCAAAATGCAGGGGCCCCCAAAGAGGTCAAGCCCCCGGGCCCCCAAACGATGGAAAATTCCTAGCTACGCCCCTGGCGAAAAATACTTCTCTTGAGATAAAAATCTGAAGAGTAGCTGCTGATTTAATTAATACTTGTTACCTAAATATGTGAGAATCGTTGAAATTTTTCTAAACAAAGGAAAGAAAACGGGAAAAACAAGTTGCCAAAGGTAAACTCATGAGAAAAAAATAACCGTGAATGTGTGTGTGTGTGTGAGGGGAGTGAGTTGGAAAAATGAATTTTCCCAATATCCTTGATATAGGCTTAGACTCGATTACTTGAGATCGAAAATCCATTAATTCCAATCAGGCAAAAGGTTGACTGAGTCTGTGAAATATCCTGGCTACACGTGGGGTGACTCATGACTGTCACGTGGCTCACATTGGGCTGCAGACCTGGTGACGTAAGGACAGGCGGACAGCTCTGGCATTTGATTCGGCACAGGTGAGAGGAGATGAAATCAATATAAATTTGTCTTTCCAAAAAAAAAAAAAAAAGCAATGCCACTATGGAATATGTTGGGTACTCTATTTCAGGTGCTTTAGTAAGGTGAAACGTGAAAGTAATATTAATTCATAAGTTCTTTCTCTCTCTCTCTCTCACACACACACAAACACACACATACTTGCAATCACACAATACTAATTTATTCTCAAAATCCGTTAAAAATGCGGATTTTTTTTGAAGAGGCTAAATTTAAGTCGAGCCCTGCTATATTGCGGCCAACATACAGTGGCGTAGCATCCATGGCGCGAATGGGTTCAATGAACCCGGGCCCACGACCATTAGGGGCCCAAAGCCTGTGGCCATAATAACTATTTCGCAAAGGGGCTCATTGCGCTTAGGCCAACAACCCTTGACCAGTTAGGGTCCACATGAGAACCAGGAGATGAAGTGATGGGGATGAAATGACCGGGAACCTAGCCCTAAGCGTGCGTTTAAGGTGGCAATCGTTTCCATATCGTCCATATCTCCCCCCCCCCCCCCAGTATGTTAACCATTGATAGTATTACAGGAATGGCTGGGTGAGGGGATGGAGAGATTTTTGTTAAGAAAATATTATTGAATGTACAAGGGTGGGGGAGGGAAAAGAATGAAGGTGGCGACAATTACGTCTTTCTATTTCGATACAGTTGTTAATTATTCAATTTTCTCAAAGCTTAATCATTTTAAATTTTATTGTGCATTTAAATTATGTAAATTCAAACCTAAATTTTGGTCAGCTGTTTTCGATGTTTGTGTTATTATAATAAGGCTTGTCTTCGAGTCCGAAGATTAGTGAGGAAAACAGTATTTCCCATGGCTGTGCAGCCCCAGCTGCGACCCACATATTTTGCCACATCCAGGGCAAGCAAAACCATTGTCCGCAGGTGGTCGATTTAGATTTTCGTTTCGTCGTCTGCGTTTGTCCTCGGCAGCAGATTTTCTTTTGGTCTCAAATGTGTATCCCGCGGCCTTCGTGAATGACCTCCAGCTGTCTCGTTCCGACGCCGCATGCAGCCAGGTGCTCTCTTCTATGTCAGCCAAGGAAAGTTGACGCCTAAGCTGGTCCTTGAAGCGTTTCCGTGGGGCTCCTCTTTTACGTCGACCACCCTTTAGCTCACCAAAAAAGACTGCCTTTGGCACACTGGCGGATCCAGGGGGGGGGGGGGGTGGGGGCGACCCCCCCCCCCCACTCGGCCGACCCCCCCACCACAAGGGGGGGGGCGGACGAATTTTAGTATAGAATTCACACAATTGGTACATGAATGTATTACTTATGTTAATAATATATACTAATTATTTTATATTTCTCTATATTTTTAGATTATTCGCCCCCCCCTCTAGCATGTTGGCCGATATGGTGGGGTCGGGAGGGGCGGTGGCATCAATTTCATCCCCCCCATAAGCTTTCGAGTGGGGGGGGCGGTCCAATTTTTTTTGGGGGGCAGACGAATTTTAGTTTAGAATTCACCAATTGGTATACGAACTTATTACTTGTGTTAATAATATATACTAATTATTTATATTCCCCCCCCCCTCTAGTATGTTGGCCGATATGATGGGATCGGGAGGGGGCATAGGCATCGATTCCGCCCCCCCCCCATAAGCTTTTGAGTGGGGGGGCGGTCCAATTTCGGGTGGGGGCGGACGAATTTTAGTTTAGAATTCACACAATTGGTATACGAACTTATTACTTGTGTTAATGATATATACTAATTATTTATATTTCGCCCCCCCCCCCTCTAGTCTTGGCCGATATGTTGGGGTCGGGAGGGGGCGTTTCTGCAGTGACGAATGCAAGAAAACGCTTTTATCGTCGTGGCTTCGCCCTGAAATCTACTGATAAGTAAAGAGCTGTAGATGTCAGGATAATGCGTTTCTGCCGTGACGAATGCAAGAAAACGCTTTTGGCGTCGGGGCTTCGCCCAGAACTCCAATGATTAATAATGAGTTGTAGATTCAGGAGAATGCATTACTCCAGTGAAGTATGCAAAATAACGCTTTTGGCGTCGGGGCTTCGCCCCGAAATCTACTGATGAATAATGAGTTGTAGATGTCAGGATAATGCGTTTCTGCAGTTTAAAATGCGAGAAAACGCTTCTAGCGTGGGGCTTCGCCCCGAATTCCTTTGGCGAAGCTTACAGCCCTCCCTTAGACCTCTAGCTTGCCTCAACATGACTGTTTTTTTTTCAGGAAGGTTAAAAAACAATGCTTTTTTATTCTCGTAAGTATTTATATGTATGCTGTACACACGTTTATGCATAGGGTTAAGGTTTACTGGGCGTTAGGGTTAGGGTTTGGAAAAATATCGCCCCCCCCCCACTCTAAAGTTCTGGATCCGCTAGTGCTTTGGCATACGTTCGTCTCCCATACGGGATACATGCCCTGCCCAGCGAAGCTGTCGGACCATAATAAGTCCCTCTATACTGTCCATACTGGCATTCGCAATGACATCGCTGTTTGTAGTGCGGTCCTGCCATCGTATGTCCATGATGGAGCGCAAGCATCTTTGGTGAAAGCGCTCAAGAAGTCTTAGCTGTTTTTTATAAAGTGTCCATGTCTCAGAGCCATATAGAAGGGTTGATAAAACCATCGCCTGGTAGACATTAACTTTTGTAGGTAGGCGGAGCGATTTGTTCTTCCAAACTCTCGCCTGAAGGCGTCCAAAAGCGCTACTGGCGCTGGCCAGACGGTTATCAACTTCCCTTGAAAGTGAGGCGTCATTTGACACTATGCTACCTAAATATGTGAAGTGGTCTACCACGTTAAGGGACTGTCCGTTTACTGTGATCCTTGGGGCTGAGTATGTTTCATTGGGTGACTTCTGCAACATGACTTCTCTTTTCCCGAGGATTATAGATATTACTATTATTATAAATGAAGAGACCAACTTAGGGAGCAGGTTTATAACAAGATCCACAAGACTATATTGATCATGCAATAGAGCCTTTCTCTGACCAATACTTGGTATTTACTTGAAACTTGGTTCCTATCCCTTAAATAAAGTTAATACCAACAAAAACCTCAGAAAATTGCTAAGAACATTGAAATTTAACAGGAGATCAAAGCCCCACAGATTCCAAAAAAGATTATGGACCTTTTGCGCAATGCAATGTTGGCAAAAATACTTGTACTTTAGACATCCATTCAGCACCATTTGTCTCTTTCATTTGTGGTTGCACTCAACCATAGACATAAATAAATATAGACTGGAAAAAGGAAGTAACTTCATGTAACTTGAAAACATGTATATCTATTGAATTCGAATTTCCGAATTATGAAAAATTTAAAAATTGCATGATCTTCAGTCTTAGAGATTAAACAAAATTTATAGACATAAAATAAAGTACACACAATTGCAATTCACAAATTTATATTACATAAAACTCTCTTATTGGCCAGTCTATATTTATTTATGTCTATGCACTCAACACCTATAAAAGTTGATCAGATTAGTATTATTTTAATGCTTTTCAGTGATATCCGATGAAGGAACAATATCCAAAGATAGCAATTAGGTCATTACTAGGTTTTTCTACTAGTGAGAATCAGAAGTCTTCAGAATTGGCCGAACAAATGCTCCAAGTCATTAAAAAATTCCCATTTATCTTTAAATAAACTACGAGGCTAGAGTTATGATGGTGCTTCCAATACGACTGCATACTAGAATAATCTCCGGCCATTGTTTCATCAAAAGCGCATTGAGAAGTAGATGCACAGGTTTCTTACTTTCCTATTCAGAGGGCCACAATAATGTAAATAAATAAATATTCCATCCATCTATTTAATAATAGACGTAGAATCAGATACTGGTTTTAGTGTTTTAGGAATGTCAATGTGAAGAATGGGAACTAGAACTCATAAAACATTACTTTATATATTTGAAACTCTTTAAACTCGTTTAATTCTGTAAAAAAAAAAATTTGTATACAAATATTGACTTTAATTCGTGTTACAATTCTACTTCAAACATAATAAGGTTATTAAAAAGCTTCTCTACTTGTATTAGAATGTATTTTGGTAAATGTACCGATACATTCGGATTACTCAATTGTTGTGTTACACATTACAGTCGTTTTATCGAGTTAGGGGGGCCCACCAATATATTCTTGAACCCGGGTCCACGGGTACCCTGCTACGCCACTGCCAACATAATATATATGGATCGTATTTCACACTTGGACTAATACGTGGTCTACAAGTGTATTCTCTAGTGGCAATAGAGCAGTCTTTCCCAAACTTTTTTCTTAACGGAACACTTTGCACATTCTGAGTATTTGGCGGAATACTTTGTTTTTATTTTGTGTTTTGTTTTTGTAAAAGGTTAATTCAAGTGGTGGCCTACTAGTTAATTATTGCAGTAGTTCGTGG
>JADKLZ010000130.1:31515778-31556960 GCA_021533235.1 Biomphalaria straminea | reverse complement strand
GTTAGCATTATCATTGGCATTGTATATTACGTACAACAGACATAATGGTAGCATTATCATTGGCATTGTATATTACGTATAACAGACATAATGTTAGCATTATGATCAGGGAGCTTTGGAGTACAATTTTCTTCTCCTTGACCCTGCTTTTTGAGCAAGAGAGTAAATTTTTATCATGGTTGGTAAGCAATGAATTATTGATGTTTTTTTTTTTCTAGAAGAAAAGTACAATCAAAGGGGAAAAAAAAATTATAAATAAGCATGAAGCAAACGATACTTATGTATCAGACTTCAAAGCTAATGATTCATGTTTTATATTCAGCAGGACATTTATTCTCGTCTTGTAATATCTGCATTATATCATCAGCTACCTTGTCTGTCATACCCATAAATTGTAGCGCGTGAATTGATTCGCGTGCGTGGCCAGATTTTGTGGAGAAATATTTAGAGAAACATTTTTTTTTCGTTCCAATAAATTTAAAGTATTCAAGTGTAAGGTGTTTTAGAAAGATGTATTTACAGATGAATGTAGACAAAGTGTTATGATAATACTAAATATAAGAACGTACGTTGGAATGCAGTCCAGAAAAAATGTGTGTGTATGAAAAAGATATCGAGATATCCTTCCTGCCATTCACACATTGACAAGTTCAACTTTGGCTCTATTTTCTTTTCATCTTTTGAACTACAGGAACAGGCAATCAAATCCTTCCAGAAATAGAATCCGTGAAGGTAACGTTAAAGGGCATGTACATTTCTGACGAAACCTTTCCCTTCTCTTTCGTATCCTAAAGATTTTTTTTCTCTTTAGGCCTACACGTTGTAGGCGGCTGGTTTATATTTAGAAAACACTATCAACAAACTAAACCACCGAATGTCTAGTCCCTCCTGCCATTCCTAAAATGTTTGATTGTGAGTCCTTTATACTATTATTATCTAGATCAGTGTTACCCAAACTGTGTTACGCGGAGCCCCAGTGTTCTGCAAAGCTTGACTAGATGTTCCACACATTATTGGAATGCTTAAAGAATAGGCCTACATGTGAATTATGTAAATGAAAAAAAAATGCTGAGTTCTTCTTGGTAACAAAATGAATTCTCTGTGACATTTTACGTGTCGACAAACATCTTTTCCTTTTGCTACTTCTCATGTGACTAGCCAATCCTTGATATACAGCAGCGGTCACAGGTTGGACATCTTTAAACACCAGGCGCTGTTGTACTTTCATCCTTTTTTCTACTTGTGGTGTGTTCGTCATCTATAATCCTGGGCACTAATTTTATGCTTCCTCTCTAATAAGAATTCTATGACATTACTATTGACTTTGAACTGATCTAGATTCTAATTTGAAAGAAAGATGCAAAGATTGACCTTTAAGTCATTTCCAGTCGAGTTTGTCTGAAGAGAATGGGATGGCTGCCTGGTCGAGCGGTTTGCACGCTGGACTGTCGTATCGATTTGCCGATGGTCCCGGGTTCAAACCCTGCCCGCTCCCATCCCCCGTCGTCCTGCGGGAGGTTTGGACTAGGAAATAACTATCTTCAACTCTGAAGGAATTTCCGAAACATGTAAAACATTTTTAAAACATTTTACAGAATCAACTGTAAACAAGTAGGCCTAAGTTAGCACATAAGCGGGTCTTTAAAGCGTTTCTGTGTGGCACCTCTGTTATGCTGACTACCTTTCGGCTCACCAAAAATGACTGCCTTTGGCATACGTTCATTCCAAATACGGAATACGTGCCTAGACCAGCGTTACTGTCGAACTGTAAAAAGTCCCTCTATACTGTTCCTACTGGCATCGCAAGAACATGGTTGTTTGTAGTGCGGTCGTGCCACCGCATTTTCATGATGGAGCGAAAGCATCTCTGGTGAAAGCGTTCAATTAGTCTTAGTTGCTTTCTGTATAACACCCGTGTCTCAGATAAATATTGAATGGGTTGAGAGAACCACTTCTTGGTAGACACTGATTTTCGTTGACTGGCGGAGCGATTTATTCCGCCATCTCTCGCTTTGACGCGTCCAAAAGTAGGCCTACTACTAATCTTGATCAGAAGGTTATTAACGTCCAGTAAAAGCGATACGTCATTTGATACTATGCTTACCAGATATGTGAAGTGGTCTACCATCTTGAGGGTGTCCCCATCGGTGATCTTTGGGGCTGAGTAGATTTTATTGAGTGACTTCTGATGCATGATTTCTGTTGTTGTTTTAAACCAGGTTTATAGTTGGAGCTGGAGATCTTGTTCAGCGCGAGCAAGTAACTTTGTAAGAAGTTTGAGAAGCTGTGTTACTATAATGTTATGATCATTTCCTTTGTTTGGTATGGGACAGTAAACGTCAAACGGTGAACACATTGCTGCCTGAGCCAAGCCTTTGTGGAGTCGGTGCTTCATTTGAGCCAACCCTACGCCAAAGAACAGAATAAAGTACATACACAGCCCAGCTTCACAAAATTTTCTATGGAGAATTGATTATACAGATCACCATTGTGTCTAATCTGGCCTTTTGTATCACATGAAGATGGCTGAGAAAGGATAGGAACCTATACAAGTTTATACCTAAAGAATGTTTTGAAGTTTATAGTTAAAAAAAAATAGCTACTGAATTTACAATATTATTTAGTTATTATTTTTAATTAACATATCTTATAATTTTTGTATTAAGTTTGGGTAACACTGGTTTGGGATCTAGTTCAATAGTAAAACACTGGTTTGGGATCTAGTTCAATAGTAAAACACTGGTTTGGGATCTAGTTCAATAGTAAAACACTGGTTTGGGATCTAGTTCAATAGTAAAACACTGGTTTGGGATCTAGTTCGTTAGTAAAACACTGGTTTGGGATCTAGTTCAATAGTATTCTAAAGATATGGGGACAAAATGAGAAGGGAGGGAGGGAGCCTATGTTCTGTGTGCACTGCATGAGAAAAGTAACGTAATAGTTTACAGGACCAGAGAGTTATCGAGACTTTCTCTCCCCTTCCCGCTACCGATAAGAAAAAAATCTGTTACGTCATGAACAAGAAAGAGTCAGATCATGTCTTGTGACGTCATGCTTGTATTTTTAGTTTTATGCTAGAACAAGAAATATAAATCTAAGCGGCATTTTAAAGTCTTCGTCGCCTCCAATGATGTAGGGCATTGTAGGCTACTGTGTAATATAGATTTTAAAAAATGGTAACAATAAAAGTGTAATTACGTTGTTGTTGTTGTTTTGTAGGCTGACAATTAATAGACTTAAATATAAAGATGGAAACAGAAATATTTTTTTTTTTACGATAAAATTTCTAAATAGAATGCCGTTTTAAAAATTGTAAAGATATAAAAAAAACACTAAAAAAGATCTGAAAACAGATATATAACAGTAATTAAATGATGGTGTATATTAATATATATATATTAAAATATACATCTATCTTTTCAGTTTTAAAACAACTCTCTGGTGTAGGAAAAATTAGCTCAACTAAGAACTCTTCTACCTTGTAAAACACGTTTATTCTCACGTCTGCTACAATTCGCGACATGACGTCATTCGGATAAATTCTTTACATTCTGATGAGCCATATGTTTCTTTTTCTGGCTGTTACCTTGGTTTTAGGGCACACTTTTCATCCCACTCAAATCTGTGTTGTTGTGCTTCAAGTTGTATCCCAAGTGGGCTGTGTAGCAGATTGTTGTAGGACTTCAGACTACCTAATGGATACTGCTCTAGTTGGAAGATTAGATTAGAATATTCAACAAGTGAAATAAAAAAAAATATACTTCGATTTGATTTAGCGTAATTTCTTATTTGGGCCAGTGTGATGGGGGGGGGGGGAGTTGGTGTACCTGGGACAAGATTTCCGTGATGGCTTTTTAAAAGCAATTTAAAAAAATGTTCGACTTTCATTCAAACTCTAGGGTTCAAACATCCTCAATCTATATCTAATTGTCACAATCTCCTCTCTCTAGTGCTCGACGTCACGATCTGTTCTTGTGGTGTTGTTAGATGTCGCTAGCTGTTAGGAGAAAAGTCTTGTGTCGCCGGGGATTGTATTTTGAACAATAATATAGAACAACGACGATCTAGGATTCAACTGAGTAAATTCCTTCATAAATAAATATCGGAACTTTTATTTAAACTCAACATAAGTACAGCTATGTACAAATAAACATTAATAGAGCTTGCAAATTGACAAAGGCATACTTTCTTAAATATTCGATCTAGATCTACAAAATTACATGCGACTGATCTCAACAAAATTTAGGCCCCAACTGAAATGAGCTAGCTCTCTGGGCGCAAGTTGCCAGCAGACTCGTTCTGAATTCATCCCCCCTCAACCAATCACATAGACGTCTCCATGTCATGTGACTGATGTTCCGGCAAGCTAAAAATAACTCTTGGGTTTTTTGTTGACCTTGACTTGTGCAGAAAAACAACATGTTTACGTTTACGTGACACTAATGCTTTGCCATTGAGCCAGTTAAGTGCTTATGAAAATGGAAGGTTTTCTAGTTATCTATAGTTAGTTTCAATTTTTTAGGTGACGACATAATTCTCTACATAAGGATTATCTTCCCATTAGCTAGTAACATCTCTATATAATACGAATATAATTAATTATGACTAATTGATAAAATAAATTGGTAGATTTTTCGATTGATTCATGTATCGTTATGGGCAATGAATAATTGTGCAAAGTTTTAACTTGATCCGAGAATTAGAAGTCAGAGAAATAATGTGTACAAATTTTGTTCCATACAGTGAGTGGATATACATTTTGTAATCATAAATTTGACTTCAGCTGAGCTGTGTTTGCTGAGAGCTTAAAAGCAAAAGAGATTAGACCAGAGCACACTGAGCATCTTATAGAAGCAAGCAAATCACGCTGTACACGAGTTATGATATATACAAATATGTATATACAAATATGATATATACAAATATGATAAATACAAATATGATAAATACAAATAGAGTTGGATGTTACTGAAACTCATAAAAACCTTGTGTAACAGTTTAATATAGAGAATAAGACTACACACAGTATTTTTGTTTATGTATATTTGTTGCGAATTATTTTAGATTCGTCCAAATCCTGTGTCCATGTTTCATTAGCTGTTTGAGAGGACTCGAGATCACTATGAAGTGATAAAAAGAAAATAAAAGGGAAGAGCTTCACATTCAACGCTCTACAGCCGAGATGTTCAGTTTATTGTACATGAATGAGTTTCTTCGTAATCTATCTTTCGGTACATAGCGAAACAATAAGGGGAGACAATCAAACATACTTACTTCTCATATTTCTTAAACGTTTAAAACTCTACCAACCAAAATTGTTCGTAGGCGCTCCCTTTGTCAGAGAGCGGTCAAGCAGCAAGAGTTATTCTGCATTCTTAGCTTCGAAAATTCATTCTCCTGGTGCCAACAATGCAATATTTCTTTAGGATAGTAAGAATAGCACACGAATAAAGTATGATTAGAAGGAGGGTGAGACGAGCCAGTACTGAAGAGTGAGATCCCTTGCAGCCATTAGAACTTGTACGTTTATATTGGGCTTAATCATCGTACGATTAGTTCAGCAAGACATAGCAGGCCTGTTTTATTCTCACAAAGAGTTCACCAGATCGCTAATTCTTCACTCGGGAGATGTAGCTAACGTAAAAGAAACACGTAGGATCTTTCTCTAGCACCTTAGTCCCATTGCTAGGATCTTGCTCTCGAGATCTGCAGTCAGCGTCCAAGATTCGCATGCATACAAGAATGTGGCTGTGACCAGGGTATGCATCAGTCTGATTTTAGTGTCGACACACACTTTATCATCTTAAAGGTATTTTTCAAAATTATCATGGTTAATTAAGAACAACTTCATTTTTGTAATCTGATGAGTTCTGCATCTGTTATTCAATCATTGAAATCAAATGAACATAAAATCCAAAAGTCTGCTTGCAGAATGTATTTTGATGAAAGAGTCTGTGAAGACATAATCATTTCAAAGTTAGAAGTCAGAAGGATAGATTGGTTTGAAGAAATTCAATGCTATATTTTTGATTAGTTTTTTTTTTATTATTATAATTAATGATCTATGGCTATCTGAAAAGGCTACATTTGTTAGTAAGAACCTTTCAAAGTCCTAACATTGAATCAGCAGACAAATATTTTATAAAAGAAGAAATGATTTGTTCACAACAATTAGTCTTGCTGGAGATGTTATAAAAGAAAATATCATTTGTCCACAAAAACCATTTCAATTTATAATCTTGTATATTTAAAAAGAAGTTATCCTAAATTAGGGGAATTGTGACATTATAAAAATTCAACTAATTCTTCGGTTTATCAACATTTTATTTGAAAGAATCTAACCTTTCAAATCTTAGAATAAAATTGTCAGCAATGGAACCATTACAAAATACTTTTTAAGGGATAGAACCCTAAATAATTATTATTTCTAGGCAATGAGACCTATGTCATTGCTTACTGGCAAGTTAATAATTTTGACTAAACACATTAGACACTTCTAGGATCCTACAGTTTGGCAAATTTTGAAAAGAACAAGGGACACAATTCTATATTTTTTTCTTTATACGAGATCTTTAGTATAACTATTTCCCCTGATAAACAATGCATTTGTTAATCACTTGTGCTTCTCCTTAATTAATTTAATACTAAATTCTAAAGGCCTAGTATAAGTTTATAATTTCTTTATCAACAACAGCAAAAATAAAACTGTTTTCTTAAAAAAACAACAACATCATATATAATTGCATACAAGCTGTACAAAATAGCCTATGAATTGATTTCTTTTTTTTAATATATACTATTTACACCAGTAAACACTTGCTCTCAATTATGTCTGATGGTTGAAATGTGAGTATCAGCTTCCTGTCTCTGACTTGCTCAACACACATAAAATAACTCCACAGATGACAAGTGAAGCACCTAATAATGTCCCTGTATTGAAAACAAAAAAATACTTTTAACAACATAGCCTCAGACATACTAAACAAACAATACAGCAATAGTAATAAAAAAAAAAGTAAAGTTCCCCTTTCAGACCTTGTGGTCTATAGGGCAGAGGATGTAAAGGTCATCTGATTCTGTGGCCTACGGTTAACGAGGGTGTCATGTGGCCAGCACAATGACCAACCGCCTTTACTTTTCCCCAACTAATGTCAGGTACCCATTAGAGCTGAGTGGACTCACACCCAAGGATCCTGAAATAAAAATCCCAGTCTTCACCAGGATTCGAACCCGGGACCCCCAATTTAGAAGCCAAGCGCTTTACCGCTCAGCCACAGCACCTCCAACAATAGTAATAGGACCTACTAATAATGTTTAGTGAGACACCTAGTTCAGTCTCTTAGTATCAACAAATCAATGCTGTTAAAAGCTTGTTTCCACACAACTCCCTCCCCAACCCCCCCAAAAAAAAAAGAAAAAAAAAAGACAATATGTAGATTATTAAACAAAAGTCTTACCAAAATTAATATTTTTATCTCCAAGAATCTGTGATGAAAATGCTGTAGCAATCAATGTAAGTGAATTTGTGATTGGTACAGCAAGAGTTAAATCTGAAAAACAAAGTCACAATTATTTTTAAAAATTTGTGTTCCACTAGTGATAATAATAACATCATGTATATTGCACAGAAGTATGGTAATATGTCTCACCTGCTGAAGATAATGTTACATAATATAAAACAGAACCCATCTGATTAGTTATGAATGAGAGTAGATACTGTAAAAAAAAAAGACATAATTTTGAGGTGAATTAAGCAGATATAGATTATTATTTCATCAATGCTTACAACAGGGACTCGTTTTATACATAATATTAAAAAAACAAAACTGAGTTTCTACTTCTAACATTAAATGAAAATTATTCTTACATCATAGGTTTGGGGAAGAATAAGCTTTATGTCCCAAAAAAAATTGTTACCCTGAGATTTGGACTTTGTTCCATAATATCTCGCAGCTTTGATATTATTTTTACATAATATAGAGTTTTTAAAAAAGTATGTGCTCTCGTTTTGGCTTTGATGTTGTTGTTTTTTTAAACTTTTATACTGGTGAGATACCAGTCTTTTCTTGAGAAGTATTTCTAATTTTATCAGTTTTTTTGTTTATGAGCTGTTACATGAACCAATAGCAGTGCATTGTCTTTCAATTCTTTCTTTTTTTTTATTATTATTCTTAATTCTATACCATTTATGACTAAAGGTGTCTAGTAGCAATTTTTTCTTTATATATCTTATACAAATTATTTCTTTTAATTTGCATTTAAATATTGTTCATATTAAATCAAGTGTTAATTTGAATATGTCAAAAGAAACAAACCTTCCAATTAAAAAATAAGAACCTAAACTCTGCTAAAAATTGTGAAATTCTGCCATGTCTTTTGATACTGTCAACACCTGTACTGTATCTTTTTAAAAGAGGGTTCGTGAACCCCCATAAAATTGCCACAGTCAATAACCAAATAGCATCACCTAGAGAAAAAGAAATTGCCATAATAATTCTTTATCAATTGCTAGAGTTGTAGACAGACTAGACTCTAACAGTACTAACATAACACTTAAATTAGCAATTAGTCCTTAGTGTCACTAGTCTACACTGTACACTTCATTAGATGTAGGCCTAGTAATACTATTTACGTAACTATCTATAGTTAAGTATAGTTATAGATCTAAGTCTAGTACGCAGACTCTACACTCAGACTACACACCACCTAACTACACCACTACAGTTAACACTTCATTATAACAGTACTACACTACTACAGTCTACAGTGACTGTCTACACTACTACTGTTAGTTAATCACTGTAGACTACAGTAATGAGTAGGAGTAGGCTGAGTAGCGGCGAGTAGCCTGAGTAGGCCCTACGTACCTAACATTGTTTTTGAACTTGTCTATTAATAATATCTGGATCTAGATTACTTTCTATCTAGATTTATATCTATATCTAGTAACTAGTTCTAGACATCAACATCTATCATAATTATAGATTAGTATGATTTCTAAAGGCATTTTAGGATCCACTCATGATCTCTCATCGATTGTCGATCGGATATTTTCATAGTATATGGTGACAACAGACATCTATATAGGTCTGTGCTGTTGGCATTTGCTAAATAGATAAGATCTTGGTCACAGACCTATGTATTTATATAGATCTAATATATAGAATTGTAGATCTAGATCTAGGTCTGTGATCTAGTCTAGAGCTAGAATTCTAGATCTAAGTAATCTAAGTCTATAGATTTTTTTCTTTGTCTCTATTCAGGATGAAACCCAATCACGATAAGATCTAGCATGGGAGTAGCTGTGGTTGGGTTACAAGACGTCCAGGAAAACGAGGAAATGTAGGCTACTCCTTTATTGTGGTCGTGTTCTCCGTCCGGCAGCCGCAAGGGCGTAGCTAGAGCCTACTTACCTACTAGAGGGGGGGGGGGTCGGAAGGTTCTTGGGGTCCCTCCCCCCCGCTTAGATCAGAAATTATGTTAAACCATCACTTGCCCCGGCACAGCCAAGGGGGTTGTGAATTTAAAATCCCCCTCTATGTGATTTTGAGGTTAAAACTAGGGACCTGCGAATCAGGAAATTTTTTTCGAATCGAATATCGAATCGAATATCAGAAAATATTCGAATTTCGAATCGAATTCGAATCGAATATTCTTGAAAAAACTTGACAACCAAGAAGTGTAAAATAAAACTTACAACTTCAAAATTTTTATTATATTATGTTTATTTATACTGAAACACATTAAAATGTTAGCAATAATTAAATTGCAAAGCAGGCGTTTTAAAAAAAAGTTCCCCCTTTCAGACCTTGTGGTCTATAGGGCAGATGATGTAAAGGTCATCTGATTCTGTGGCCTACGGTTAACGAGGGTGTCATGTGGCCAGCACAACGACCAACCGCCTTTACTTTTCCCCAACTAATGTCAGGTACCCGTTAGAGCTGGGTAGACTCAAGGGCGCCCGAAAATCCCGAAATAAAAATCTCAGTCTTCACCAGGATTCGAACCCGGGACCTCCAGTACGGAAGCCAAACGCTTTACCGCTCAACCACCGCGCCCTCGCGTTTTAAAAAAGTAGATCTTTATTTATTTTGGCCCAAATCAAAGTTTCAGCATTATTTTCCGAGAGATTGTGACGATGGTCAGTAATAATTTGTCCTCCTACTGAATTAACTCTTTCTTATGAACAATTTTTTGCCTGAATTACAAGCAAATTCCTAGCTGCTCTGGCCAAAAGTGGAAAAATATTAATACTTTTAAAATGTTTCGATTTACAACTGCTTGCTTCGAATACAAACTGACTTCATCCTTAATTTGCTCAGAAATGGTGGAAATTTTGTTGATTCTGGTATCTCCTTGAGCATCATGCACTTTCTTGAACATTGAATCCATAAGGCTTCCCCTATTCCTGTCTTGAACAAGACTTTCACGTGGCAATTCATCAGAATTTTTGCCAATTTTGCTTCCGTCAGAGTTAGCCAATATTGTCTCTACAAATAAGACAGCTTTTTTAGTTTCAGCTTCTGAAAATAAGTAGTGTTTAAATCTTGGATCAATGAATGTGGCTGCCAGGAGATGATCCATTGTCAAATCAAATCTTGCTCCAAGTTGTTTCAATAGCTCATCTCGAAATTGTTGGAGACCTGTTGGTGATTTGGACACTAACTCTTCCTTCAATGTAAAAATGCAAGGATAGATCAAACTTATGCTGACATTGGAATCAGCACTCAAAACTGTTGTTGCTTCTGCTGTTGGTCTTAGAATTGGAAGAGAAGCTTTCAGAGTATCTTGTAAAGTTTGTGTTAATGGTTTTGGTGGATTTCTTGCACATATCTTTTTAACAACACATTCTACAAGTGCAAGAGAGACAGGAACAGAGTTTTGGTCAATCCATTCCAGCAAATAATATGTACTATTGAATCTAGTAATAACATCTAAAGGAGGCTTTGATTCCTTCATTCCTTGATCAGTTTGATATTTGGACAACATAGTTTGACCAACAGTTGATGAATGAAAAAAAGCCAGCAATCCTGAGAACATGACTGATTAGGTTCTGAATGATTTTTTGAGCATCTAAAGCAGCATGGATTGAAAGTTGCAGACCAAAACCGAGCTTGAATTATCCACAAAAAAAAGCATTACTTTTTTTGAAAATATTCGAACATTCGAAAATTTAAAATAATTTCGAATCGAATTCGAATATTCTTTTAATATTCGAAATTCGAATCGAATATCGAATATTCGCAGGTCCCTAGTTAAAACCCCCTCTATTATATAAAAAATAATAACGCAGACGGGCAGTCACCAAATTCCATATGCGTAGCCAAGGGGATTTTGGAGTTTAAAATCTCTCATCTCATCTCTGCTTGTGGTTCCTGGAGTCACGGAGCTGGGAGAGGATATGAACCTCAAGCCAGAAGGATTATGATGCATGTCGGTGAAAGCCAGAGTCATCTGGGAACCAACAGGCTGAAGACATGGGGACAGTTGGAGAGACTCGCCCAGAACCGAGATGCCTGGAGGAACCTGGTTGGTGGCATTTGCCCATATAGCCAGTCCGCCCCTGGTTTTGAGTTTAGCGCCACCCCCTACAGATAGTTTTGTGGTTAACCCCCCCCTCTTCATTATTATTTTAATGGAAATTTAACAACAGTCACCAAATTCTACAAGCGTAGCTCAAGGGGTTTTGAGTTTTTTTTTTTTTTTTAAAGAGATTATTTAGTTTACCCCAACCCCCAACAGATGGATTTAACGATACAACTTTTCCCCCGAAGTTTTCCGCAATTCTCCAGACTGGATGTCGTAGCCTAGTGTCAATCAAAAAAAAATTCCTAGTGAACAAAACACTTAGAAATTACACCACAAACATTAATTACGTAAATTTAGATTTAAAATATTATTGTAAACATGTAAATAGGCCTAAGCAAAAAAAAAAAAAAAAACTTGGAAAAGTGTGAGATAATTTTATGTGCGACGTTCCGTTCTTTTCCAATACACCTGTTTCATCTCTATAAAGCCCAATGAGAAGAGTTTACAGCTTTCCCTCAGATGTCCTTCCAGAATTTAAGACTTAAATTCCAGACCAAAGCTCCCACAGCGTGGCGGAAAATGGTGGCAGGCAGGGTTCAAACCTTGGACCATCAAGAAGACAGTCCAGAATGCATACTACAAGGCACCAATCCATTTA
Organism: Biomphalaria straminea; assembly: GCA_021533235.1. Lineage (NCBI taxonomy): Eukaryota > Metazoa > Mollusca > Gastropoda > Planorbidae > Biomphalaria > Biomphalaria straminea. The sequence continues at coordinate 31,544,773 of JADKLZ010000130.1, read as the reverse complement.
TTTACTTGATCTAGAATTCTAGATAGTTCCATATTTGATCCATCTGGATGTAGATCTGTTATTAAAACATCCAAGGCATATGATTTGCTTTCATTTAACGTTACTTCTAAAAATCATATGCAAAGCAAATCTGAGGTTGAAAAAACATGTCAGTTTGGTCATATATAGATCTAGTGTAATTCCATCTGATGATCTTGCATCTCCATCATGGCAGACTCAAGGAAGACTTTACTGTGGTCCTGAGATGATATTTAAAACAAGCAGCATATAAAAAAAAGTTTAAAAGTTTATCTAAGGGAAAGAACTCCGCACTTGCAACTACATTTCTCAATAATGTAGAATTTATTTTGCCTAGTCAATATCAAACAAAATAATTAATTACCAAAACAATAAAGTTGATTCATTTTTTTGTTAGATACGATAAATAATTATTTAAAGTTTCAATATGATGTGAGATTGAGTGTGCAAGAAATAACGGGTTCACTTATCTAAGGGGACAAAATCCTATGTTTAGTCTTATCTGTGAATACTGAAGGATTAATTTTCATTGTTGGTATCAAACAAAATAATTAATTACCAGTAATTAAAAAACTAATTTTTTTAACAATTCATGTTTTCTCTATTCCAATAAATTATTGTGCTGGAGAAAAAAAACACAAGCTCCAGCTGGACTAACCAGCCCAGTGTGCAGCCAAACATTCAGTGCTCACCACTGGAGTGTAAGCTAAGTGAAGTTCCTTTCATCAAATTAACATTGAATATCAGTAACACTCACAGAACACTCACAGAAGTTATATGATCCTATGGTTAACACAATACATATGATTTAAAAAAAAATATGACTTGCTTTTAAAGCAACTGCCTTAGATTCTCAATCCAAATTTCTATAGTGTATTAATGGATCATATTTATTCTTCTTAAACACATACTTCATTAAAATAATTGATAAATAACAATTAAATTAAACCAACTAAACTAAGAGTTAATAAAACACACTTTTTGAATGTATAAAGGCAAACTGGAAATAGGATGAAACACAACTCGAGTCAAAACAAGTTTATTAGGATAACAGCTGAGCATTAAATACACATGTATCCTTATGCCAGAAAAAGTTCAAGCTACTTATGATTTCATTAGCCATAAGAGATGTCAATTAAAAACATTTACAGTAAGAGTAACCTCCTTCTAATTATATTTACATAAAGGTAAAGAGATAATTCAGAATAACTTTCACATTGTGCATGCTAGAATTCTTTAGAGATATAGTAATCAGATGCAATATATATATATATATGTAACCAATTAAACTGAATTTTAAAAAGCTCTAAATATTTGCTTGACATGATGAAAGCTAACTGTCATCATAGTTTATAACATTAATTTAAAAACCTTCCTACAACTAGCATGTCAACTAGAAAAATTTAGTTTAACATTTGTCCTTTAAATATGTAATTTATTCACTAGCCAGGACTATTATAAATGTTACTGATTAGGACATATTGAAATATTGGTGGTACAGTGATCAAGTGGAATAGGTTGGGAATTCATGAATATGACCAGCTCTATGAGAACCTAATATTTGTTTGGGAAAGCAAATCCAATGATGTCCAATTCTAACTCTCAATAACTGTAGTGTGCATATTAATGAGGATCATTGCATTTACCCTATAAACCTCAATTAGAAGCTTTAATTTTATTTACCTAAAATTAAAAGTTTTAAAATTTTCAATAACTTTTAGATGCAAAAAACATAATGCTAAAATTACATCTGCAAACAAAATAAAAAAAAAACAACATACTGTTTAATGTGATGTGATTTATTAATTATTTATAAACTTTTTTATTGTTTTTAAATCCCTTATCCAGGACTTTCATGATGCCTTAAGAAACCAAAAAAAATCCATTTTGATTTCAATCCCAGATTACAAATTAGTAATAAAACAAAATAATTTGAAACTCATTTTTCTTAAAAAAAAAAGCATTGACGATAAATTTATAATAAAAACTGAAACTAGACTTTAAGATCTGAAAATCTATTATCTGCTAAAAAGTATTGTTATTAGTCTGTGCCTAATACCATGTTAAAAGTCAGTGGTTAAGTAAGAAGACTGGTAAAAAAAAAACTTGATAAAATAACAAAGTATTTTTATTCTTTGATTCAAAAGCAAAATGAATAGTGCTATAAAAACATCCTTTTTTTATTAGTATAAATAATGACAGATAGCCGAAAGCCTGAGAATGTAGATAATAATAATGTAATACTACAATCACTAAATGTGAACAGTTACATATCACTTGAGCCTTGTTCTCTTAACAGAGAATTCAAAAGATGTTATTGTGGCTTCTTGAGCACAGTGTGACATATATAACATATATACAGAGATACAGACGCTATGAACACACAGTGTAGGCAGACATCCAAAGTGAATAATAATTATTTAGTGATATATTTACACATTATCCATAAGGATTAATATCACAGATGACAAATTAGACAAGACGCAATAGTATTCAATATTGTTTACCCAATAAGAACATTCACACAAGCAATAGTTCACATTCATATATTTACACACTAATACTAATAATTAAACTCTTTAACTGTTATGTATTTCACAATAGTGAAATAATCAGATATTTTTCGCTTTTGTCATTTACATGTAACAATACAAGTAAAGATTTGGAAACGAATCATTTTTATTGCTATTACCAAAAAAAAAAATAAGTTGTGACTGATTTATAACATAGACAAAGACATTCCTTGTAGGTGAAGTTGTGACAGTGGATCAAAAAATTGTGAATAGGGCCAAAATTTAAAAGATAAAGTTAATATTGAAATTTAAAAAAAATGCCCAAATCCATATGAATGATTATGTGCAAGCAATAGTATATATAGATTCCTTGATATTTTATCAGTTCAGTAGAATCACTTCAGTTGAAATTTAATTAAAGCTATATTAATTTACAAATAAATAAAGAAAAACAATATGGATTATAAATACCATAATCTATTGTTTTCTTATTCTAAGTCTGAACTCCAAGTAGTTTAAAGGTCTGTCTATTGTCTATTGCCTTTTGTCTGCTTTAAAACCTTTTCCTTTCAGGTTTTGGTCATAAGACATCATTTCCTGTCTGAAATTTAATATACTAGATGGATGGTTGAACCATTTTTTATTTTTTTTTTATACTTATTATTTTTTTGCAACTATTGTTGGGTTTTGATAAATTTCATTCCACTCTAGGTTGTTCATATTATCCAACTATTTATGTCCTATGTGTAGCCATGTTTTCCTAAGGCACTTTTCTCTACCAGGTATTTTATAGGTGGTTTTTATATGGTTCTTATTAGCCACCAAGATTAAATGACATTATTATTACTGTATTATTTATGTTTTATTAACTGATTTTCTTATTTATCTTCTTACTTATAAGCATGTTGTGATTAATAACAATCATGTCTCTAAATATGCTGTGATTTGCATAAGCAGATTATTATTTTCATGCATCTCATATATATATATATATATATATATATATATATATATTATATATATATATATATAAAAGAATTACTAAGTTCTAAGAAAATAAAGGAGACCCTAGAGAATAAAAATGATTAATTTTATATTTTTCCAATTATTGTCTAATTTTTTTTTAAAATTGGGCTCAATCAAATGTTGTGCCTAACATGACAGTAAAAGAGTTTAATCATAATAAAGCGATATAAAGGTCACTTTATGATCAAAGATAATCTAATTTTTCAATAATTATTGATCCAGCAAAAATATTGCATAATATTTTACATTACTTCATGTTTTAAGATACAAATCCTTTTTGACATATAAAGTACAATAATTTTAAAAGACAAAATACAAATTTACAAAATTTTACATTTTAAACAAAGGTTATATTAATAATAACAAACAATAAAATGTCAAATGATGCATTTCGGTAAACTTTCAATACAAAAGAAGTTTATAAAATAGCCTATATGTATAGGAGAGGAAAAGATGGCGTGGTAAAAATGTATAGCAAATTTAATACAAGCCTCAACTACAAATTGATGACTTAATGATTTTTTGGATATGAAAAAAAAAGAACAAATCATATATTTTTTTAAATACTTACATCAACTTTAAATATGCAGCCAGAATACCAATTATATAAACATTAGAAACTCTCAGCAGTTAATGTTTTACAAGCATGATTGATTTCTACAAATTAAAACTGATTCTATAGTTAATGTCCTCCATTCTTAGTAACATATTTCCTTGTTGATAAAAACAACTCATCTATTTTCAATGACTATATGTTGCATAGTTTGCAATATTTAAAGAACTAAAAAGAACAAAAAATCTAGGCATACAAAAGAAAAAAAAACAAACTAACTGAAATCAATATATAAATTTTTTTACTGGTAGTCAAATTTAATTTACTAAATAATTAAACATTTTTTAAAATCTATTACTTCTTAAAGACACTATCAAGACATTGATACATTAATGATGATTAATTGTAACTGATACTGCATACTATGGTCCTCGCAAAGCAAAGGATGTCTGTCTTTTCCTACACTAACAAAATACATGTTTTTATGTAAGTCAGTGTCATTAGACTGGATGATAATCTACTGGTGGTGCTATTGAAAAAAAACATCATATGCCCATGTGTACAAACTGTGATGCCAGAGCTCAATAAAATGTTTCTTTCACCAACACCATCTATGAGTCTACCAATATCTAATGGTCTGACTCACTTCATTAAGGGCTACCATTCTCTAAATGTAAAATAGAGAACACTGTACTGGCCAAAAATTCTTTCAAAAAGATTGTTACAACTAGAGCATGAGTTGAAATCAATGAGGACAAGGTTTGAGTTGAGTGCAGGACTTGAACTGCTTTAAAAAATCCAGTAGATTAACAAGAATGGACAATGCCACACTTTTGAACTGACTCTCACATCACAAAGAAATTTCATCTTCTAATTCTTTTTTAAGATTGATAAGTAAGGTGGTGCTTAATAAAAGATCTGTTATTTTATTAAAGATGTATCTATAATGGAGACATACCGGTATAATAACTCCATAGGCGTATATGACATTAAGAGAAATATAAGCAAATAATTATATCAGACTGGGCAATTAAAATGGTAAAAAAAAAAATAAATTGCATTTTAAAATCTGCACACATTTTTAATAGAAATAAAAACTTACAAAAAAATTGTATAATAATTTGAAAGTTTGGAAAGTGAATTTTGACAAAAGTATAATGAGTTTTTTTGTGATTTAAAAAAAAAGCATTTGTATTAGACTACTTGCCCATTAATTGAAGTATCCCTAAACATTTAAGAAACCAGATATTTTAATAGTGATTTAAAGATGTCAAAGGTACTCCCAAGTCTACTGGGTGGCCATCATGTAATCTTCCAGGATGGAAGAGAGGGGGGGGAGGATGTCAAATTACAGTACTATTGCTGTAACAATTTCTTGCTATTTTAACAGACTTTAGTTCTATAGGTCTAGTAACTGTTATAAAATATGTAAAATGCAGCTGTATTTAATGTTACAGAATATAAAAAAGTGTTTAAATACATGATATTGCATTATGTCATTTTACAGCTTGCTAAGGTTTTTGAGGGCATTATTTTCTAATTGTTGTTTAATTTACATTTTCTTGGAAGATTTTTTGTATGCATTACCCAGTACTATATTATTATGCTTGAAAAGTAAAAAGAATATATACAATTGAAATACTTAAGATGAATCTAAATTAAATAGTTCTTAATGTGTTGCACATGAGGTATTGAAATCGATAAATCTAGGACTACTATTGAGCCTGTATCGACACTAAGTATGGTCATTACTGACTTTGTCAATAAAATGTACACAATAAAAAGCACAACCTGAAAGCATGGATATAAAAACAGAATAACAACAAGTTGGATAACAAAAAGTGGCAAAATTTAGGATCAGCTGACACTTGGTTTTCTTTCCACTGCAACACCGTGACCACTCCTTTCACACAGCATGCGTGTGTCACAACATGCCCATGTATCAGTGGAAGGGTCGTAGATCTCAACACATGATAAGAAATCACTGCCATCAAAACCACCTAAACAGAGAAATCAAGTGTATGGTTTGAAATATGGATCAGTTACAAAAAAAATAAAATATCATGATTGAATTAGATAATGTTTTATTGTGTCTTGACATAGCAACTATCTACTTACTGTAACTTAGAATTTACGGACTCTGACAACTTAATTTTAAGCACAGCCATACTTTTTAAATGCATTTAAAAAAGAGTGATTAACACAGGCTAATATTTTTGTCTAATTTGAAATAAAGAATATGATCAGATTACAATTCAAAAAACTGAAATGGAAAAGTGGTTTGAGTGCTGGGACAAGTCCCCAAAAGCCCGTGAAGTCTGGGAGCGCATGAGGCGCCCTGACTTCCCTGTGGTGGAGGTTGTCCAGGCCTGAGCAAGCTGTTATAGCACAGTGCAGGACAGGCCACTGTCCTGTTGGCTCATACTTTTCACGGCTAGGGCCAAATTTTGATCACGGTGCCCCCGCTGCGGGGAAGAGGAAACCGTGCCTCATATTCTGTTTGACTGCCCCAGACTTGCTGATCTCCGTCTCGACAGGTCTGGGAAACCAAAACTTCTCGACCTGTATGGTGACGCCTACGCACTACGCAAGACAGCAGGGTTTCTGTCCAGGGCTTTTGCAAGAGAGGATTTAAGCCTCTCAAGCCCTCACTCAAATGGAGTTTGATGATGATCAGATTAAAAAACAGAAACAAAAGTCAGAATTATAAATAGTAAATAGATTGGACTAACCAAGAGCATAAAGCCTGTTGTTTATTACAGCAACCCCAATACCACTGCGGGCTTTGTTCAATGGAGACACATATTCCCATGAATTTTTTCTTGGGTCATAGCGTTCAACAGACATCAACTGATTTTGTCCATCGTATCCCCCAACAGCATAGATGTAACCCTCCATGACAGCAACACCTAGTGAAATTAAAACATGTATGTGTAATAATTAATGAATTTAAAAAACAAACATATGCACACTAACATTATTTTTTGTCTAACTGGGTACATAAAACTGCTACAATGATGTCCAACAAAAAGATAATTGAAATATCGTTTTACTTAACAACATTCAAATATAACAATTCATATCATAATATACACAGGCTTCCAATATGTTTCTTCTGTATGATATCAAACTTAAGTTAGCAAGGAATTTACTATATACAAACTTCATCATCATCATTCCTTTGGGTTCCTCATGGAACATAGGGCCTAAACAAAAACATGCCACTCTCCACAGTCTCTTGTTAGTTTTTTTATGGTTTCCCAGCTCTTTCTGATCCTCTCGGCTTCCTCTAGTATACTGCAATGCCATGTTCTTTTTGGTCTTCCTCTATGTCTTGTTCCCTGGGGGTTCCACTCTAAGGCCTGCCTAGCTCTGTTACTGGTTTCTTTTCTAAGGGTGTGACCAATCCACTTCCACTTCCTCTCTAAGATCTGCACCTCTATATTTTTTTGCCCACTCATCTCCCACTGTTTGGTGTTTTCTACTTTGTCGTAGAGTGTATTTTTAGGATATTTCTCAGGCATCTGTTGATGAAGGTCTGTACTTTTTTTTTGTTGTTGCTTAAGTTGTTCTCCATGATTAGTTTGTGATTATTTCTGCATGAACTGTAGGGAAGACTGATATTCCAAACTAACATTATGTTAGCATGGGTAATGAAAAGGAACAAAAAAATAAAATCATTTCAGTAATAGGTTTTAGAATATTAGTTACTGAATGTGACATGACACTTACCAGCACCACTTCTGGGTGTCTGCAATGGCTCCACTTCCTGCCAAAAGTTTTCCTCTGGGTGATAACACTCCACAGACTGTAAGCGTATTTTGCCATCAAATCCACCCACAGCATATAACAGTCTGTTGACCACTGCCACTCCTGCTGATGTACGCACAGTATTCATTGGTGCTATCGGTTCCCAGCTATCAGTACTAGGATTATACCTGTAACATAATAAAATGCTAATAAATAATCAAACCTTAATTGGCAAACTGTAATGACTCAATAGTAAGACGCATAGAAATTGGGACTAATTGGGGATTTCCTTAGTGACATGACAGTACAATAAAATCTTAGAATGCAAATAGCTTAGAGACAGACTAATGGGTTTTAAAGGCAACCTCTTGTAGAAGTTCTTAGAAAGGACATATTTTTTTCTAGATCAGATGACAGTGGACTGTACCCTTCTTTTTTGATTAAATGCTATATATATCTAAAGGGGACATATTAGGCCTACTTGATTTTTATTAATCTGATGTAAATATAATATATGTAATAATAGGTACTTGTGACTACAAATATCATCATCTCAAGTCAGCAGACTCACAGCCTTCCAAACAGAATTGCCAGAAAAATGTTAAGCAAGTATAAAAAAGGAAACTATGTGACCAACTGATATGGTTGGTTTCAAAAGCCCTAATAACACTATAAACATTTGACAGTTGAAGTCTACTCAATGTTAGGGTGAGACAAGGAGTAGATGTAGCTTCTGACCATCATCTACTAATTGCGACAGCAAGGATCAAAGTTAAATCCTTTAAGGATTTTTTCAGACAGACCACACTACAAATTCAACACCCAGTACTTGAAGAGCGAGGAAAACAAGGTACTCTTTCACTGTGAGGTTAAAGACAAATTTGAAGTACTTGCTGGACTAGTGACAGATGAAACCCTTGAGCAGCACTGCCTCACTCTCCAAGAGATATGGAAAAGCACATGTACAGATGTCCTAGGCAGGAAAACAAAACAACACAAGGAATAGTTGTCTGCGGAGACATGGGGCAAAATCCAGGAACGGAAAGAGCTAAAAGAAAAGATAAACCAATGCCAGAATGAAGAACAAAAAGCTAACCTTAGAGCCCAGTATTGTGCAGTAAACAAGTCTGTAAGAAAGAATGCAAGAGAGGACAAAAAACGCTTCCTTCATGAAATGACAGTCGATGCAGAAAAGGCAGCAGAGCAAAGAGACATGAAAAGGTTGTATGACATAACAAGAACCTTAGCAGGAAGAAATACCAACACCAACAAGCCAGTGAAAGACAAACAAGGAAAGATCATCACCAGTGATGTTGGACAGAAGGAAAGATGGGCAAAACACTTTCAAGAAATTTTGAACCGACATCTTCCTGAATCGATTCCGGACATACCCCCAGCAACAGAAGAAATGGATGTTAACACAGGTCCTCCTACTAAAGGGGAAATCATCAAGGCCATCAAGAATGCAAAAAGTGGAAAGGCGCCAGGCCCAGATGGTATACCAGTAGAGGCACTAAAAGCAGACCCCAAAATATCAGCTGAAATGCTGCACCCACTGCTATGCAAGATTTGGGAACTAGAACAGGTCCCAAAAATCTGGAAACTGGGTTATCTAATTAAACTACCCAAAAAAGGTGACCTTACCCAATGCAACAACTGGCGAGGAATCATGTTACTGTCAACCCTTAGCAAGGTCTTAACTAGGATAATATTAGAACGCCTGAAAGATGCTCTAGACAAAAGACTAAGACCAGAACAGGCTGGATTCCGTAAGGAGAAATCATGCACTGACCACATTGCTACACTACGTATTATCATAGAACAATCTATCAAGTGGCAATCTCCTCTGTACATGACCTTTGTTGATTTTGAGAAAGCCTTTGACAGTATTGACAGAGACATAATCTAGAGACTGATGAATCACTACGGAATCCCAACAAAATTCACCAATATCATTAAACAGTTATACGATGACTCATCTTGTCAAGTAATACACAATGGTAAGCTGACCAACCCTTTTCAAGTAAAAACAGGAGTAAGGCAGGGATGTATGCTTTCGCCCTTGATATTTTTACTGGTGATTGATTGGGTCATGAGGCAGACAGTCTTAAATAATAAAAGCGGCATACAGTGGACACTAACACAGCATTTAGAAGACCTGGATTTCGCCGATGACATCTGCCTCCTCTCCCATACGCAACAAAATGCTCAGACCAAACTCACCAGACTCTCAGAAATAGTAAAAAAAGACTGGACTTCTAATCAACAAAAAGAAAACAGAAGTTATGAGGATCAACAATAGACAAGAGAACCCAATCATGCTACTGGGAGAAAACATCCTTGATACAGACCACTTCACCTATCTCGGAAGCAGAGTTAGCAAAGACGGTGGAGCTGATGATGATATACTAATTCGAATAAATAAAGCTAGGTTTGCCTTCTCAACTCTTCAAACAATCTGGCGCTCCAAGGCAATATCTCTACATAACAAGATAAGAATCTATAATACTAACGTTAAGTCTGTTCTCCTTTACGGTTCAGAAACTTGGAGAGTCACTAAAAGAAATATGGAAAAGCTCCAAACTTTTGTTAACAGATGCCTACGCCGGATATTAGGAATTAGGTGGCCAGAAAAGATAACCACTACCGATATGTGGAAAAAAACAAGACAAAAGCCCATAGCACAAGACATTACCAAACGAAAATGGAGCTGGATAGGACACACCCTGCGAAAACCAGCTACCAATGTTGCAAGGCAGGCTCTTGACTGGAATCCACAAGGAAAGAGGAAAGTGGGCAGACCCAAGCAAACTTGGAAGAGGTCAGTCATCAGTGAAGCTGAGGGTACTGGAATGACATGGGAGCAGATGAAGAAAGCTGCTCAGAACCGAGTTTGGTGGAGAGGTGTGGTTGCGGCCCTATGCTCCCCTGGGAGTACACAGGATTAAGTCGGTAAGTCAGTTGAAGTCAAGCAGATAAGCTCATTATTCAGTTCACATGCATTGTTATATACTGTGAGTATTAGCAAAAAATAATATGGAGCCCAGTTCACATGAGAGTCTGAAAAAGTGAAATTTTAAATATTAGAATGAATTGTGACATCAGTTATTATATTTTTGATATTTAGCACATGAACTAAATCTATTATACAGGAGCAGTGAAACCTATTGCGATTCCCCCACCAGCAAATAGAGCACCAAATTAGTTTTTTTGCATAAGTAAAATCCCCAGTAAGCAGTAATACAAAACTTGCATATAAAGTAAACCAAGTTAAAAAAAATGTGCAGGGACATTTTATGTAGTGATACCCATTCTGTGCTTTTATGTTCCCCAATCATATGGAGGCTCATGTCTCCCCTGGTATATCAATTTTGTTAATAATCTTGATTTGTATTAAAACCTTTAAAATGAAAATGCTAGCACAAATTTTGGTATGATCACTGATATGTGTGTTATAATTTTTTTACAGATAGTAATTTTGGTTTAAGCTACTTCTCTGGCTATCAACTTCCCTTGAAAGTGAGGCGTCATTTGACACTATGCTACCAAGTAATGTGAAGTGATCTACCACGTTAAGGGGCTGTCCGTTTACTGTGATCCTTGGTGCTGAGTATGTTTCATTGGGTGACTTCTGGAACATGACTTCTGTTTTCCCAAGGTTTATAGATAGACCGAAAGAGGTGGCAGCGTAGGCAAATAATAACGGTAATAACCGTCTGGCCAGGGCCAGTAACGCCTTTGGATGCCTACAGGCGAGAGTTTGGAAGAACAAATTGCTTCGCCTACCTACAAAAATAAATGTCTACCAGGCGGTGGTTCTCTCAACCCTTCTATATGGCTCTGAGACATGGACACTATATAGAAAACAGCTAAGACTCCTTGAGCGCTTTCACCAAAGATGCTTGCACTCCATCATGGACATACGATGGCAAGACCGCACTACAAACAGCGATGTCCTTGCGAACGCCGGTATGGACAGTATAGAGGGACTTCTTATGATCCGACAGCTACGCTGGGCAGGGCACGTATCCCGTATGGGAGACGAACGTATGACAAAGGCAGTCTTTTTTGGTGAGCTAAAAGGTGGGAGACGTAACAGAGGCGCCCCACGGAAACGCTTCAAAGACCAGCTTAGGCGTCAACTTTCCTTGGCTGACATAGAAGAGAGCACCTGACTGCATGCGGCGTCGGAACGAGACAGCTGGAGGTCACTCGCGAAGGCCGCGGGATACACATTTGAGACCAAAAGAAAATCTGCCGCCGAGGACAAACGCAGATGACGAAAAGAAAATCTAAACTGACCACCTACGGACAATGGTTTTGCTTGCCCTGGATGTGGCAAAATATGTAGGTCACAGCTGGGACTGCACAACCACGGGAAACACTGTATTCCTCACTAATCTTCGGATTCGAAGACAAGCCTATTACTTCTCTGGCATAGCTGTGAAATACCAAGTTTGTTAATTATTATAATTAATGTCTACTAAACATAAAACTAACCTTTCAGTTGACCTATGCTGCTCTCCTCCAGTGGAACCACCAATTGCATAGATCATATTATCCAGAACTCCTACTCCAACCCTGTTCCTTGGCACAGCCATGGGACTCTTTGTGTGCCACATATTTTCTTGTGGATCGTACATTTCCATCGAAGCTAAATCCACATTACCATTGCGCATTTTAACACTTCCACCTAAAACGAACACACTTCCTTGGAGAGAGGTAACTCCAGCACCGCACCTTGGTGTAGGTGGGTCTGAAAGACGAGTCCATTCCTTGCTGCATGGATTGTAGCATTCTAAACGCTTCAAGGAGTCCATTAATTTTCTGTAGAACCCTCCTACTACATAAATGACTAGAGGTTTGCAAGGTTTTCTTGGCTTTTCCAAGCAATGTTGGTGCTGCTTTAACCTTCGTAAGCGGTCAAGCAAAAGCTGTATACATCCAGGTAATTTTTTAATGATGTAGCAGCGTTCTAATTGGTCCTCGATGAAGCAAGGAGCAAGGCTAGAAAGTCTAACTCTTTCTAATAAATCTTCTAACTGTGAAAGTCTATTTTCAGTATCATGCTCCACCCATCTGACCACAGCTTGGAACACTTCTGACTCACATCTGTCAACAAAAAAACAACATAAATTACTTATTAAAGACATTTTTTGGGCTTAGATTTCTATTACTTGGGTGTCAGAATATAGATAGAAATCAGAGAAAATGGTAAACAGAATATGTTTTCATTTTAGTGCATGAAGATTCATGGTTTTCACATAATTAAATGAAAGAAAATGTTTCTTTTTTCTACACATTTAACTTGTTATGCCTATAGTATGAAGACTTAATAATTTAGGGGAGGTAATTAGCAACCAAAATTGAATTTTTACTTAGTGAGAAACAGTGTAAATGAATTAGAGAACTTTTTGTTTTAGATGCTCAATAGATACCAATCACTTTAATGTCACAATATGTGATTGACTGACCATTTTTGTTAACATATAAAATATGCAGTAGAGTGTACTTCTAAAAACAATTAAATAATAGGCAAATCTCAACAGACACAAGGGGGAAAAAAAAGCTGTGTATTCTACATCATTGTATTTTCATTGTCCATTATTTTTACTTACATTAAAAGATTGGAATTTAAAATTACAGGCTCCAAGTTGAAGGTTGTTAATTCTTTTGCTAATCATATTTTTTTTTAAAGTTTGAATATGACAAATGGTTTGCATTTATTGGAGGAGTGTTTCAATATGTTACAAGAATAATAATGTTAACTTGACAAGGCAGAATATGTTTTACAACTAGTATAACATCTAACACACTGAATTATAGTAAAACTGTAATTATACCCTTTTAGAGAGAAACTAGAATAAATATAATATGTAATTAAAAGAATTTAAGTTGTTGCCTGATATTTCATTAATTATTTCTAATATGTTGTGAACTTATGGTTATAAATTTTCTTTATTTTATGGTAATGTAAAGTGACACTGTATAACTCACCTGACATTAAGTTCATCTTGTTGGACTATTTGAACCATTTCTCTTGCATCTAGTGTTAAGAATTCATCATACTTTATCACTTCACAAAAATGTTCCTGAATATATTTTTTGGCTTTTATTTCCAAGTCTAAGCAGCCATGCATAGATGCAAAATAATAAAATCCTATACAGTTGCTGGGATCTAATTGCTGCTCCATGAACAGTGAACAAACCTCAACCACTCGTTGCATTTCTAAAAATATTGCTGAAACAAGAAGAGATTGAACGTTCATCTGTGTGACCAAAATTTCATAAGTGTACGCAAAATCGACTAAGATCCTTAAAATCGCAGGAGTCAGGCTAGGCTCCAGGAGTTCTACTTCATCAGAGTTGGCCTCTCTCATTCCATTCATGAACATACCCCGGAAGTAATTACTGCAGGCTGCCAAGATTAGTTTGTGGGCCCTGATGCACTCTCCTTTGATGATAAGTGTGATATCACATAGGGCATCATCCTGACGGAACTGGTTTATGGAGGTGAAGGCTTCTTCTGGATATTTTGATATCTTGAACCGCATACTCCCATCTTGAGAGCTCTCCGCTACCTGGGACCTCATCATGTAGGCAGAGAGAGGGAAATGTCTCTGAGACGCCCTCTCTGTCTCCATCTGGAGCACTTCTTCCCATTCTTTGCTGCCCATTGGCCCATACTTGGGAACCTGGTGTATAGGATTCAAGGTAGACCAGAAGTGGTCAAAAGGACTGAAACCTTGTTGTTGGTGCTGCTGTTGCTGCCTAGTCTGTGTTTGTGAGGAGGTTGTACTCCAAACTTGTAAAGGCTGGTAATTGGATGCCATTCTCAGCATACAATCTTTTATCTTGTGTTTTCAGTAACTGCCACTTGTGTAGATCCATATTATTTACTAAAAACAAATAAAGAAAGAATTTTTGAGTTATAGAAACTTGCCAGGTTAAATGGCACAACACTTAAATCTGTATGCTTTTTGTAATTTCAAATGTAAGTAGATCTAGACAAACAAAGAGAATTAATTAAGTTACAAAGACAAAATCAGACCCCGAAGTGTCAAAATCAGGCAGGTAAAAAGGCAGGTGTCAATATTTTCAGTATGAATAGCAGAAACTATGAACTGCAAACTATCACCTACCACAGCCCTATCTATGCCAAAATAGAATACAGGTGTAAGTTTCAAAAGTGTTGCTGATACTATTGATACCACTGGATACAAAGATTTATTAATGATATTTTTATTACATTGGTTATACTTCTATTTATTCATCGAACTGTTAGTTATGAAGGCATAGTTGAATTGAGAGTACCGGATTCTGATTTAAAGGATTTATTATGTAATTTATTTAATTGCTTTGTAAAATGATGTCAAGGCCTCATGAAACATTTCCCTTAATGTTAAAAGTGAAATTTTTTTTCCTTTTTGATATGACTGCATAGTGGGGTATATTATTAGTATATAAGACACTACTTAAAATTGTTTTTATTATATTCAACTTAGAAAAATATCATAATTAAATGAATTCTTTCTCTTTTAAAGCAAAATAAAACATTTTATTTTAAATAAGAGAAGATTATGTGACAAATAATATTTAATTTAGTAATATTTCTATCACTTTATTTAAAAAAAAAACAACTTTTGTACAAATGTTTAAAAACATACTGAAAAATCACCAGCATTTTTAAATAGTCTCCCCCCCCCCCTTTTTTTTTTTACTATTAATAGTGAATAGTTGTAAAGATGGTGTATTTTTATATTTAAAAAAATACTTGCAGAGTTAATTTTGAAACTTATATCAGAAAAGAAAAAAGTAGTCATTGAATAAGACCCTCATAAGATCTATATCATGATATCAGATTTTCATTATCCTATCTAGTTACATAAGACCATACAAAACTAATTGCTGTTATTCCACTTCAGGGGCACTTTAATATAAATCATTTCTGGATTAAACTAGAAAAAGTTAGCTTTTCAACTTTAAGTACCAGAACATGTTGATTTAAAAATAAGTATGAACGTGCATGCATATAATTGTGTTTAATTCTCTGATAAAAAGATCACACCATTCCTGAACCTAGTGTAACCTAGATCTAGATCTAGAGGTCTGCCTAAAAATTAAATTAATTACAAAACGGGAGTAGCCAGTGGGTAAAGGCAAAGGGTGTACAGTCTTTTGTCTACACACCAAGGATGGGAGACATGTAACTTGGTAATATGAAGACTGTTATGGTCGTAAGAAAAACATACATTACATAGTATAATTAAGAAAGTAATACCCAGTATAAACGTATAGTAGGCCTATAATAGTATAATAGTCTAAAATGGATACTTTATATATTTTATGCTAAACAGGCCATCTAACATAAAGATAGCCTTTAAATTCTAGATCTATATAAAATTTTGCTGATGTCACAAAGTCAAGTCAAGTTTGTTGACATGTAATTCTGCCAGGGCCTATAGAAATTTAAACATTTGACTTCCAACTATTTTGTTTCAACAAAAACTAATAGAAATTTGGTTTAAAAAAAGTTAAGTATAAAAAGAACACATTTTTAAAAAAGATAACATTTCAAGAAAGCAATATGAAAAACAAGAGCTGCATAGCAGGCCTATTTCTTGGCATATCGGCCTACTTCAAAATTATTGTTACACTTTGACACACACACACACAAAATAGATTAGGTGTTACAATTTGATTAGCTGAGATTGCATTGCTTCTTATCTCAAGTGTTTCTGCGATTCAAAACTTTTCTACAACTAGAGATACTTTGTAATTCTGAAGTGCTCCAGTACTTTGTACTTTTCTCTAAAGCCAGAGAAACTTCAAATCTCTCAGAAAACTATGCCAGGCAGACGACAAAAAAGTGTCAAAAATTCGAAACATTGTACAAGAATCAAAAGCATCAACAATTGTCAAGCAGTACCGTAGATCTATAAGTCACTGCCATTGGGACACACAAAAAAAAATAAAAGTCGCAAGTGTAAAGTTCAAAGCGTATGTAAAAGAAAAAAAAATCAATTGATACGAATATAGCCTAATGGAGAAATATTAACCACTTTAAGTCAGGGTGTGCATGGCGGAATGCTTTTCAGGATATAGCTTTTCCTATTATCGCTAAAATAATTTTCAAAGAAAAAGAACAAAGTGATTCAAGTCCTCAATATCAAAGCCTTATAAACAAATTAGTGACCATGTCGTACTAGGATGACTCAACAGAAAATCGTAACTGACGGGAATAGCTGTCGTTTTAAAACTTTTTATTCAGTTTAACAATGGCCCAATGAAATGTGCAATGCCATAGAACATAGACACAAGTAATTCAGAATTAACCGCTCTTTAAAGTATAATAACAGCCTTTTGAGAGGTAGGCTGTAAAACAAGGTTGGATGGACCAGTGCCGTAAGCCGTATATAGGCCTACACTTGCAAAAGGTCCTAAGCTATATGAATATATGAGATATAGTGCCCTTTTGGGGGCCAGATATTACAGGTAAGTGCTAAATATTTCTTGGAGGGCCTTTAGCGAAACCTTGTGTTGCCTATAGGTCAATCTGGCCCTGAGCTAGATCTTCTATATCTTAAAAAATTACAATGTTTCATCAAGAAAAGATGATAAACTACAAAGTAATATATAGGTATGTGCCCTTATAAATTTATTCTTCAAGCCGGGGAAACTAGAAAAGTTGACAAATTGAAATCGGAACAAATTGATTTAAGAAATGACAAAGTGTTCCTCGTAACGCACGATCACTGAGAGTGTGGTGGGGTAAGTGAATAGATTTGCAAGAAGTCCTGACTAAATGCTAGATCTGTATTGTTAGTACACGTAGAAGTCTATTGTAAGAGATATATGCATATATTTAAAATAACACTGTAAATAAAAAGAAAGGGCAGAGTTTCATGGGAAATATTTCCCTTCAGTAATTAAAAGTAGTCTAGGATTAAATGATTATGACAGAAAAGTATATAGGTGAACCGCCATCCATGCAAGTGGATAAACTTTTAAATGCTAGACGCCTTGACATTTTTATACCCATCTCTGTCGAGCATCTAGTTTAGACATGGTCTCATCATGCTGATTATGTTCTGTCTATATAGACAAAAGATGATAGAAAAAAATGTGTTTTTCACAAAGAATAATAAGATCTAGCCCTTAATCATTTTGCTCTGTTATATTTTAAAACGCTTTGAGCCTACATTATGTTTGTTAAATTATTCAACAAATTAATATTATTTGTGATGTTCATAGTTCACAAACCGAATGAGGCTTTTTACAAGTTAAAATTATTTTGAGGCGAAGATGAGTAAGATGTTACTAGGTAAGAGAGGCGCCTTGAGAGTGTTTTATGATGTCATACAAGATGCAACGGTCAGATATTGGTATAAATTATAAAAGAAGTGGCCCGCACATGTGACCGAGTCCAGCGTAGTAGGTACTACACGTCTCTAGAAGCTTTTCCAAAATAGTTCCTTCAATTGTACATTTCACTAATTATACAGTCAGTGTTTCGTTGATACCATTGTACATTGTTCAATTGTTTGTGCCTTTTTTTGACTACGTCCAGCTATAGAAAGAAGAGAGAAGCGACGAGCTATAGAAAGAAAAGAGAAGCGACTATCTTCTATATTTGTCTAAGTCACAGAGATGATACTAGCCTTTCAATGTTAATGAAAACAAATTCCATTAGATATCTGATGTTCACACTACAACATTGTTACTTACAGATAATAAAATGCGATGATAGAAGCACTTACTAGCCGCCTCATTGAAAAATAAAACACCGACAGCTGATAAGTACTAGCCCAGGAACACACACACACACGGTAAATAGCTCGTCATAACACTTTACCATTATGACTAAGCATTTTTTTTTCTTTTCACATATGGTGGTCCGACTATTTGAAATTTGACACGGATTTGGAAATAATTCCGACACATTTTTAGCGCCCCCCCCCTTTCCAGTAGACAAATGCTGCTTCTGTCTATGTGTCGTCTGTCTGTCCGTTCCATCCAACCGTTTTTAATGTAAGATGATGGTATCAAGGCTACTTTCGGGCTTCTGAAAAATTAAAACGCTATGTGTGACTCGTCGCCTCGACTATAATGCGTGTAATGAAATAAAACTATTTTTAACTGTTCCTTATGATTCATTGAAAGTTAACCGATAAGTGGCAACAGCGCGATTATTGGGATTATCGTTGAAAATTGAACTAAAATTGTACTCAGTTTATCTAATGCTATGACTTAGAAAATTTCTTGTTTAAAGACAGTGACACAAGAATTCAGAAATTTTAGATTTGTTTGCATTTCTATAGTTTGTAAACCGGAACAAAGCAAGACAACATGGGAAGTTCTTGTATGTGGACTCTGCGTTGTTCTCCCGGCTTGATTGTATGGAATATGCATTCTGTGCAGGTCCCACAACTGCTGAATAACACTAACAGATTTCTAATCATGTATTTAAATTGGTTTATATGTACGAACATACAATATGTATACATATATTTATACATGTATAACAGTGTTTCCTAAAGTGTGTTCCCCGGAGCCCTGGTGTTCCGCAATACCTGAATAGGTGTTCACCGAACTACTGGAATAATTGGCTAGTGGGCCACCTAGTAATTGAATCTCTCTAAGAAATAAGCAAAGTGTTGTACTAAATACTCTGAATGTGCGAAGAGTTCCGTTAAGAAAAAAGTTTGGGAAACGCTACTATATTATAGTGCATATGTTTTGCATGGGAATGTCCCACTGCAGCAGCAGATCTTTGTTATGTATACATGTAGTTCACTTTAAAAACATGGTGGTGTTGTTTTGCATAAAAAAAGTGAAAAGCTTTTACAAGGACTAAATCTTTCAAGTAAGAAACGATAGTGAATGGCACTATATATATATATATATATATATATATTGTAATAACTTCAAGGAAGGCAACTCAACGAGACATAAGATGTTTATTTACATGACATGACAGTTACATAAAACAACAACTTCATTTAGCACTGTCTCTCCATCTTGGCTCTCAACGTGGGCGGAAGACGTTATTCTCACATGTCAACATTCTGTTCTAGTCCGTTCAGTAAAAGTTCACTAGAAGTGCGCACCTGTGCACTAGCCTGGATGATGGTGCGCAAGTCAGAGTCATTACATTGCCCCCGTCTTAGCACTTTTCGTCCCGAAAAGAAACACTGCAGCTGAAGTTTAACAGTTCAGGTGGAGGTCGATCAGTGGGAGCCACAGGCGGCAGGTAGGGTGTTCCCCACAAAGCCATCCGCATTGTTCTCCTCCAGTGCCGCTTTCTCTTTCTCCAGTTGACCAGGCTGTTGTTGAGACGATGACGTGGCCGTTTGACACACCAAGAGATAGTGTCAAGCCCTGTTTTCGTCAGCACATTCGTTGATCGGACACGCCGTTTCAGCAGACCCTCCCGACGGACGCCTCTCATAGAAGTTGCAAGTTCACATGCAACCACGTTGCAAACAAAGTCCGATATGCCGCATTCATCCACAGCTAACAGTCTAACATCCAGGAGATAGGTCTCCTCAAGTTCAAATGGAATATGTTTTCCTCTTGACAGCACAGACGTAGAGTGGGTTGATTGACATTCATCCATGCCAATGTCTATAATGATGGCAGAAGTACACATGCCTTGTTGATGGTTTTCTTGGCATCCACATTCCCAGTGTGATGCGCTGCACGTACAGTTCATGCTCAAGTTCTGGATGCAGTTGTCGAGCTTCACATTTCCCTCGTGAGCACCGGCAGATAGGCAGAGGTCTTTAAGGTCCATAGCAACAGGCTTGGACGCAGACCCAACGTTGTCTTGGTCTGTCCGGCTCATTGAGATACTCGTTGCAGTTAAATCAGGAACAAACGTTTCAGGCACAAAACAGACTTCAGCTCCTTCGTTTGTCTCTTCCCTTTCGATTCTGTATATCCCATTGAGATCGTCGCAGCAATCGTTGTCAAGTTCCTCGCCTTGAAAGTCACCCCCGTCAGACTTGCTCACATCACAGTCACAGACAGCGCTCCAATCCCCAGCGCCTACATCACCACAGTTTGTGCAGCCACAGTCCTGACCAGGCAGCTGCCCTTTCACAAGAGAGTTTATGCCTTCTTTCGGTTGCGACACCATATGATCACTTTGGTCTGTTTGTCCTTCAACTGCTAATACACTTTCATCCACGTTCAACATTATATCCCTGCTCATGTTCCTCATCATGATCCTTATCGTGTTCAATTGTTCCTTAAATTGTTCCTTAAATTCATCCCCACACTCCTGGATCTTGCCAAAGACATCCACAATCCCAGGTTCAACTTTGAACTGGTAGGTCTCCGGATCTTCATCTTCCTCAATCAATGCTTGCCGCAGACGAGCCGTAAGCCTTTCCTTGCTACCGAAGGGTTTTAAATCTCGGCCCCGAAGCTCTTGTCTCAGCTGTGTAATTGAGAGCTGATGTAATAGCTTCAAATATGTCATTTTAATCAAAGCCTACCTCCTCTCGTTGAGTTGCCTATAATCCTCACTTCTGACACCAATGTAATAACTTCAAGGAAGGCAACTCAACGAGACATAAGATGTTTATTTACATGACATGACAGTTACATAAAACAACAACTTCATTTAGCACTGTCTCTCCATCTTGGCTCTCAACGTGGGAGGAAGACGTTATTCTCACATGTCAACATTCTGTTCTAGTCCGTTCAGTAAAAGTTCACTAGAAGTGCGCACCTGTGCACTAGCCTGGATGATGGTGCGCAAGTCAGAGTCATTACAATATATATATATATATATATGTGTGTGTGTGTGTGTGTGCGCGTGCATGTTGATTTCTGTGAAGACCATATATAGGTCCTACATACAACTACTTTGCTCTTGATATTTAAGATACTAAGATATTTAGACATGTTATGATGTTACTATAGTCTCAAAAAAAAAAAAAAAGAAGACAATGTTGAAGGCAATGAAAAAAACAACAACATATGTACATACGCATGAGAAACAAAATGATTTAATTTTGCTTTGACCTTCAATTTCTAACAAGTCTCTATCCATTGGCCTTGAACTCTCACCTACCTCTCTAAGCACACACGGAGATTGTCCCCTTCTCATTCATTGCAACGGCTGCTCGTGCATTCACGCACACATTTCATTCATAATGTAAACAAAAGTACAAAGTAAACATAACTTCATTCATGCTTTAAAATCCTTAGTCACCACAGTGTCATTACATATGTTTAGTACTAAACCTCGAAATCCACTTTTTCCCCCCTTTGAAATTAACTCCGATAAATTGCGCTAATCCACGAGTACATTTGAGAACTGGACGGAACAGCGTCTTGTTTAAGCGAAGACTAAGACAACACAGGTCTAGATTTACTTCTTTCAGGTCAATCGCATAATAACCGGGACTGTGATCTTGAGCCATCTATATATATATTTCTCAAAAGACAAGTTCAAAAGTTCAAACAACAAGCAACAAGTAAATAGGGAAGATCCCATGGCGCAGCACGCCGTGTGAATGGAAATTGGTGCATCCCAATCCGCACTATTTTGTGAATGAAAGTGGTGTTTATATAATTCTCTTCTTCTCAATTTTTGTCATAATATTAAAAGTATTTCCAGATTATTGTGTCGTAAGACTATTGAAACTAGAACAACAATTCACAGATAGAGTCTACTCTCAGGTTTCACTTTAGAAGAAATACTTTAATTAATATCACAAATTACGCACATTCGTTCATTAGACATGATTACGGTCGACTAGTTTACTATAAAACTGACAACTGACATTAGCTTGCATTGACATATTTTTTAGATCTACAGCGATACTATCATCTTGAGATAGTTCGAATCTTGCTGATGATTTTATAAGTATTGTTATAATTTAAGTGATATGTGTTTTCTATAAGTTACTAGTCGACCGGCGGCCTAGCATACGCCGCTATTTTGCAGGGCAGGCCTTAGGCACTGTAACATATGCGACCGCAGTGGGTCCCGCACTTTCTTTTGACCCGTGCTAATTTGTAGGTGTATACATTATTAAATTAAACCATTTTATAACATATAACAGATTTCCCGCGGCCTCTTGATTTACCAGCAGCCCCTGGAAATCTCCTGAAATGTTATTAAATATAGGCCTGCGTAAAAGTCCTGGAAATCTCCGGAAATTATTAAAATCTTTTGTAAAGTAA
This sequence comes from Biomphalaria straminea, assembly GCA_021533235.1. NCBI lineage: Eukaryota > Metazoa > Mollusca > Gastropoda > Planorbidae > Biomphalaria > Biomphalaria straminea. The sequence goes on along the minus strand of JADKLZ010000130.1, from coordinate 31,521,712 downwards.
AAGTAAAGTAAAAAAAAAATATCCGGAAGAGAATTATGCTATTTGTGAATGAAAATAGTGCGGATTTGGATACACCATTTTCCATTCACACCATGCTGCGCCATGGGATCTTCCCTATTTACTTGTTGCTTGTGTGTTTGAACTTTTGAATTTGTCCACTTTGAGAATTATTTATATAGAAAGATATTTAATAGTCTGTGTACACTAATAAGTTTTGATTGTAAGAGTATTTAGCTACACCGTGTCTCTCGCGTCGCTGTTAAACTGGATAGGTTTAGAAGTAATTAAAAAGTAGTTTACAAAATTTACATATAAATAAAAAATACAAAAACAAAAACAAATAAGATACTGTGAAAGACACAAACATAAATGCACATTTCTCATCCAAATGCTAGGACAAAATCGTAGAAGTGCTCCTTCTTCTTTAGTGTCATTAGAGCATGGTTGCCTGAATCAGCCAGGAAAACCAACAATTTAGCAGAGCTAGGTCTTTGATTAACAACCATGAAAAGATTGATAGACATACGCGTAGGACGTAATTATATTTTCTTTTGAAGTAACGTCAGTAATGTGTGTGTGTGTGTGTGTTGATATATATATATAAATATTACGTTTTAGTAAACCGAAAGTAGGCTTACACATTAAAAAATGTCTCTAGTTCATCAATTGAATCCACGACAGACCACTGACGACTAAAAGTGGCTCCGCGATTTGTTAGTGGAAGCCATTGGCTAGAAGAATAAACAAATAAACGAAATGTTTGTTTCAACACGTCAGTTGTTTGGTATGACGAGCGCGACTTTCCATTGATCACACACAAGATCGATCATTTACACCAGAGAAGACGAGTCCCGAAATAGCCCTGACATATATATTTCAATAAAACTACAGGGTACGACAAAAACCTATGAAGTAATGAATTGTACAGATATGCTATTACGTGTAGGAGATACATGTTAAAGAAACGTGAGATAGATTTTGTGTAGAAACTAAATCTCTGTGATATATATGTATGTCGTAACAAAAGACCTTACGACTATCAGAACACGAGAGAAGGAAAGAAAAACATTGTCAAAATGTTAATGGACCGCATTCACCAATTGTAAATAAACACATTTAGCCACGTCATAATATTGATAAAATAATTAAAAAAATACGTATCACGTGACAGCCTTACGTATTGCGTAATTTGTATAGAACATATTGAGAAAATGTTGTTTGTTTACGTTTGGTGAATGAGGTCCATTGACTTAAAAACAAAACAAAAAATATTTGTTTCATTTAGTAGCACAACAAGCCAAGTGTTTTACATCAAAGCACAGTGCATGTAATGGTGAACTTAAAGAAATCATAGTCATAAATAGATATAGACTGGAAAAAGGAAGTAACTTTATGTACGGTAACTTGAAAACATGTATATCTATTGAATTCGGATTTCCGAATTATGAAAAAGTAAAAAAATTGCATGATCTTCAGTCTTAGAGATTAAACAAAATTTATAGACATAAAACAAAGTACACACAATTGCAATTCACAATTTTGTTTTTCATAAAACTCTCTTATTGGCCAGTCTATATTTATTGATGTCTATGGAAGAAATTAAAAGGGAGTTCACTCGAAATAACTAGAGCATGAAAAAAACAACAACATGATATCAGATACTATATTATAGCTAGATCTTATATCCTGTTCAGTTTTATTTTTTAAGATTGAAATTATAAGCCAAGAGGTCAACTTTCAATTAGACAAACAGAAACATGTGACTATATCGACCGTGAGCTCGTTCGTCGTTTGTCACTTGTACCATCTTGTATCAATCTAACACAGCTTATCTCTTGCAGAACCTTCTCATGTAAATATGCCTTTCCAAAACATATAAAAATACTTAAAAACAATCTGCACCCATTAAACCACTGTGAAATCTGGACAAAATGGCCGTCTCCTCTCCATTGAGGCTGGAACAATTTTAAAACTTATTTATCTTATCTGAAATAAGTCACTTTTCAGTCACAGCGTTTCAATGTCATTAGCCGTCAAGGATATATATATATATATATATATATATATATATATATATATATATATATTAGGGGCCGAGTTCACCAAGCGTTGGTTGTGTGTTTGTATGTTGTGAAATATTTTTACGTTGCTTTGATTCGCATCTGCATCATTATTGCTACAGTAGTAATGATGAGATCGACAATTGTAGTCAAACGGAATTTCCATTCGTTTTGGACCAATACATATATATCTTTATTTTCATTCATTGCCAATAGTCACAAATGAAACGTCATTAAAATCTAACCATATTTTGGAAACTGTTTCTTTCTATCATTTTTACATTCTAAAGAAGTGTTCTAAAAAAAAAGAAGAAATAAACTATCAAAAGAAACAAAAACAATACTAGTACTAATTCTCATGAAATAAATAAATAAATAACATATCAATAGCGTTAAAACGAAAATAAAAGAGAATACACACTATAAATATACAGATTTCTTTTCATAAAGATAGTTCAGCTATGATTGGGATTTCCAGTTTCCATATTCCGATATTCGATCATGAAATTCAATCCGATATTTTCACACCTACGATCCCGTATTTCTCCGAGGCCGCCGCTAATACAGGATTTAACCAAGACGTTCACTTAATTCTTTGAAAAGTTGGCCACCAGTAACGAGATAGGCGCTCAATAAAGGGCACGAACTATGACTTGGCAGAAAACTGAAGTACACACAACGACACATCGAACCAGTTGCGGATCTGGCTATGGAGAATCGAGTCTGTGGGCTGATAGGGAGAGAAAAAATGTATCATAGTAAAGGTATGCGCGACATCGCTGATATGTAAAGTGCATTTATCAATAACATGGCGCTATTGAGGTGATCACAGTAGTGTGACCAGCTACCTACAACAGAGTAATAAAATCAATGTTGAACCACTGAGCTAAAAGAAGTCACACAGAGAAATAACAAATCTAAAATACTAGGCTCTAACATTGAAATAACGAATGAAATGAGGCTAAATAGTTGCCAGTATCTATCTGTTTTAAGCACGATGTAGGGTTATGTGGCCATCTTTCTTGGAGGAATTCCGTAATTATGACGCAGATGTGGCGGGAATCTGCGACTTAACTTGCACAATTTTGAACTTTTGACTAAAAAGAGCTATTAAGAAGCTGGAGTGTGACACCATGGATTCCGGTATACCTAGTTTTAGAACGACAGTCTGCGTTTGATTTCGGTCAATAAAAAAACAAATGTAATGATAATGAAGGTTAGCAAGGCAGAAAGCCAGGGTTTACCTGGTTCTCTGGTGTCTGACACATTGAAGCTATTAATATGGTGGTAACAAGACTAGGTCAACACTGACACATGAACTATAATAGTAACACCGCTAGTAACAAGTGATTCAAGTTTTACGACATTAACTCTACAGTCCTAGTCACACGATGTCTTTATGGCATGGTGAAATGTACTACAGAGTTTTAAATTTTACGACTGTAGCTCTTAAAACCTAGATCTAGTGACCTAGTCACGCGATGACTTTTTGGCAAGTTAAATGTACTACAGTCATTAAAGGCTTTTTAAACTCAATATTAATCAGACTTGTCAATGATTTTAAATAATTATACAAAAACAAAACTGCCTAACAGATACATTTCTTTTGCCAACGAAATTACTAACCTAAAAGGATATTAAATTAAATAAATCAATCTATCTACCTACCAATCAATATATCAATCAATAAATCAATCAATCTATCTACTAATCTCTCTCTCTCAAAAGTTTATATCAAACCGCCTATTAAATTTGCGCCACGCTGCATCTACCAATGTAAAGTGAGCAGGCGTTTGGTGATAGTGTCCAATGAGGATAAAGATGTCACTTCGTATTTATTAATGTAACAAATAGTTGTAAAAAAAAATACCAGGAAGCAATGCCTCAGTTTTGTGTTTACTTACAGAATGACTTCCTTATTTTGTGTGTGCTCTACACGTCGAGATGAGAACCAGTATTTAGTTCCCCTTTTTCCTTTATACCTCTCTTAGCGTGACAGTGCACAATTTTTTGTTTGGCTTTCGGATACGGAGATCAAGTGTTTGTATTTCAAAACTAGATCAAAGAACTGGCCTCATCAAATCACCTATACCATATGTTAGTGTACTGCTCAAGGAGATAATTCTACTAATATAATGCTAGCGTGAATCGACTAGCTGTTGAAGTGCCTACTTCATGTTATTATAGATGCGCATACGTCATGTCATTACTGATGTGCATACATCATGTCAACATAGGTGTGAAAATTTCATGTCAGTCAAAGACGTAGTTGTATGACAAGTCGTTATAAATAGTTACTGCTACACTACTAAGAAAACAATAAACCTTCACTGTATATAGCTTCCACTCTGACACCTATATAGATCTATATAGGCCTAGTTTAAGCAAAACTTACATTATACTTCCAACAAAGTTCCCCATGCTGGCCAGTGGTCACCATTATGGTTTTGAAAAAAATTCGTGAATGTCCAATGAACACAAATATACATCTGGTGAACGTTTGTATCCCGCATGGAAGAATTACCCCGAAAGATGCCAAGTCAGGGTGACCTGGGTGTTCTACGGTAGAATGTAGGATCGATTTTATACAAATAAGCGACAAATTTATATCCTGGAGATAGTTCGAACGAACTTAGCCGCAGGAGTATATATACAAATTCAAATCTACGTCAAAATATGTTGCTGACTCACGCTAAGGTATGGACTGATGACATATTTGTTTCGGGTTATCAGGTGTGGTGATAGATTTGGCACTGACGTAGACCTGGTTGGACAGAGACCTAGGCTTACCATGATACTGTCAACAACAAAAAAAAAGCTGCTAAGGGCGGATTACGGTGACGATAATTGTATACATAATAGACATTTTAAATGATAGTTAAAACGAAAGGAAGTCTTTATATACTTAATTTCTTTTGTAATTGATGAACTTAGATTTACATATAAGTAGTAATTTATAGTTCAACTATTTTGTTGCGTTAAAGTGTTCCTTCATGGAACAATACCAGAAAATAAAAGAGATCGACAAATCTTACATGGTGCCCCAAAAAGACTAATGGATAGGTAAAAAAAAAAGGTAAAGTGCTGTAGTAATAGAACTGAAACATTTTTCCAATCGATTTTAATATTCACATGAACCATTTTGGAAAGTTTTTGTTGGCTTTTTTTTTTCTATTCAAGCTATACATTTAAGCAGTCTAGAATGGTTTAAAAAGTTGAATATTGATCTGTGCATATTTTTGATGTACACAAACTAATATGTAATTTATAAATTTTAATTAGTTTAAAATTAAATTAAATACCGGTATTATTTTATAACGTCTAGTCGACTTTATTCCCCACTCCCCCCCAAAAAAAAAATAAAAATAAATAGCGGGTCATTATTTGTACTCAACTGACTTCCTAGTACCAAAAAGAAAGAGATTAGCAGGTGATTATTTGTTTAATATTTTATTTGTAAAAAAAGGTCATTAAAAATGTACATTACCGTACTCATTATTGTGTTTTCTGTTGTACTAACTTCTTATAATGTAAGGAATACCTTTATTTTGTAATCAAAAGTAACTTAAATAAAAATAAGACATGCATTTTATATATATGTAAATAATTATAGGCATTTTAAAAACAAGATTTAATATGCAATGTTAATTATAAGCCTAAATGGATATTGTGTAGGAAAGGGAACAACAAAAGCCACAGAAATAGGATGGCTCTAGATTCTAGAAAGACTTTATTTGTCACCACTTATGGGTCTAGATTCTAGAAAGACGTGTATAGTCACCACTTATATAGATGGGTCTAGCTAGATTCTAGAAAGACTTTATTTTGTCACCACTTATATAGATGGGTCTAGCTAGATTCTAGAAAGACTTGT
>JADKLZ010000130.1:31480306-31491801 GCA_021533235.1 Biomphalaria straminea | reverse complement strand
GTCTGATTGTTTTGTCTGTTTGTTTTGTCTGTTTGTTTTGTCTGTTTTGTCTGATTGTTTTGTCTGTTTGTTTTGTCTGATTGTTTTGTCTGTTTGTTTTGTCTGTTTGTTTTGTCTGTTTGTGGACCTGTGTGTATTAGTTTTGTCTGTTTGTATGGTTCAAAACTTTGAACACGTTATTTCTCCCACACACAATTATTTCTTCTAAAAGAATTAAAAACAAAACAATTAGTTAATAACTATTGATAGTTAATTATTTTGTTTGGTATCTGAACAAGGGAAAGAAATTGTACTTGTCAGATGTGGTAGTATAAGATGAATTAGTCCCCTTGAGGACTCGATCACTGAGTGAATTTTTTTTATGCATTTAAAAAACGATCATGTAAATATTCACAGATAATTCCTCCCCCCCCCCCCTTTTTTTTCAAAACTGGTCCAGACCAGCGTTAGGACCATAACGCACTGTGAAACATAAAAGCTATACAAAAACAATTGTTAAAACATATTTGTAAAATGAAAATGCCCCGCAGGTCGAATTAGGTCGGACATCACTGTTTAAGATGATTGACTTAAAATGGACTTGTACAGAAAGACACGTTTTCACATGCGATTACATCACATACCATAGATGTGATAAATTCTAAACTGACAATTTTTGTAAAAGCAAATCGCAATCACCGAGTACGGCTGGATGTGCCTTGTGCTAAAAAAAAAACAATCTATTTTAGGCATTAATTTTAGCCCTTTAGAGTCCAAGTAAGGCATAGGGCCGCACCAGTACTTCGCTAGCGTTCACTGGCAATGTCTCTTTGGTCCATGTCCACCTTGCTTACTTTTCTTTTATTTCTGTTGCTCTCGTCCATGTTCACTTTGGTCTCACAGCCTTTATCTTCCCATGCGGGCTCCAGTTCAGAGCCTGCTTTGCAACATTTTCCCTTATCCTCCAACATGGTCTGCCCAATCCAGTTCCATTTGCATCATTTCATTTTCTGCTCTGTTGGTGTTTGCTTTGTATTTTGCAGTAGATTGTAGTTTTACATTTTTTCCCATTTAGCACCCATTATATGTCGTATTGTTGGTGAATGCCTGAAGCTTGTCTGCATTGCTAATTGGTACTCTCCATGTCTCTGCGCGAGGCACCACAAACCAGGTGACTGTGGATGGTCTCTTACGTCGCCTAAGCGTTGCGCCGCCACTGCACTTGTGAATTATTTCTATAAGTCACAGATTTCTAGGGTTTAATTCAAATATTGTATGTTTGATACGCTCTCAAAATGTCAGGATGGACGCTTGTACTATTTATAGGGCGAGGTTTATTTTAAAAAATATGCCTGCATCTATGTTTCTCTCTTCTGTGTAAGTTCAATCAAAATGGCGCCTAAGCTGGTCTTTAAACGTTTACGGAAGTCACCTTTTGTTACGCCTATCAACTTTCAGCTTGCGGAAGTAATTACCTGTGCGCAAGTTCTTTTCTATAGCAGGATATCTGCTCTACCTTCTGTAATTGTCGAACTATAAAATATAAGAATAAGCATCTTTCTACGCCAATGACTAGGGTAGAATCATTCTAGCCATACTTCTAATGATATCTTCTAATTAAAATAAGGTTAAACTTAGATGAAGCTAATCATGGCAACTGTACATTATTCCTTTTCTCATTAACCAAAAATGTTATATTACATATGGAGAGGACAATTGCAAGTAAGACTCGTCTTTCGAAAGTATTACTTTTAAATATATTTTTTTTTTATAGATTATAGTGTTTGTCTTCCAGTCTAGTTTTTTTTCCCTATCCACGTGAACTAAATAGTAAAGAATAGTGATACTTTTGGTCTCATATGTTATCACATAGTTGAATAATTTCTTCAAAATTTTATAAACAAAATATTCAATGAATAATTGGTTTTCGTTCAAAAAAAATAATTTGTTTCTTAAAATTGTTATAATATGTAATGCTAAAATAGAATTTCTATATGTTATGATAATTTTTCTACTTACTTTCAATCAGTGGTCTTCAACCTTTTTTAACCCACCGCCCCCTTTTCGTATATTTTCTCTTTACAAAATCTCCAGCGCCCCCCTAACGGACATATAATAGTAAAAAAAAATAAAATTCAGAAGGTAAATTGTACTAAAAGAACATGTATTGATTTATATTAGCATTGTAACTTACATATTGTTAATTAATCTTAAATTATTAGTAAAAAAAAATAAAAATAGCTTACAGAATATGAATACAGAAAGTTAAACTGATTGTCTTTAACTTTTTTTTACATTAAAAATATCAATATAAATTAAGGAAAACCAAGAAAATAATATACAAAAGCATAATAAGACCAGCAGCAAGTATGCAAATGAAACCCAGACTATAGCAAGGACAGCCAAAAATATACTAAATACTTGGTAACGAACAATTCTTATGAAAATCTCTACTGCTATACAAGATGAAACAGGGCGGAGGACACGCACTAACCATGTTATATTTCAATTGTATGAATACCCACCGATAGTGACAAAAAAAAAAAAGAACAGACTACGTCACCTTGAAAGAATGCCAGATAACAGAGGAAAGAAAATTTTATTTTATACAGGCGAAAACCAAAAGGCAGGCGACCAAAAGCCAGACCCCGAAAGCGATGGATTGATGATGTAAAAGGCAGATCTGCAGCAGCTTGGGGTCAGGGCGTGGAGACGAACGGCTCAGGAGAGATCTGAATGGAGAGATGTGTTGAAGCAGGTCAAAGCCCTCCATGGGCTGTAGCGCAACTAGTATGGATGGGTGGATGTTAAATTATAAAACACTACTATTTTTTTTTTTACATTAAAATTTTACATTTAGTCTAATATTTAATAAAAAAAAAAAACAATTCATCACACATAACTAAGTTTGAACTAATGGGAACCTTGTGCTTCGTGCAGTTTAACAATGCTAGAAATGTCAGGCTTTAAATTAGTCAAAGCCAGGCGTAGGTCTCCTCTAGTGGCTACATCAAGTCTATTTCTTTGTTACTCATTATGTTTGTAACGGTACTAAATCCAGTTTCAGTCATATAAGTTGAAGGAAAAGCTAAAAATAGCAATTCCATTTTTGACTATAGTTTTGGGTATTTGACAGGAACAAATTGCTGCAGCCACATCTCTGTGCCTCCTCTTTTGAAATTCATTTGACTGGTGATATCATTTTGTAACTCTACCATTTCTTCCTGCAAATCAACTTGAACATCGGTGACAGATGTTTCAAAAGGATTAAGTTTCAATTTTTAAATTTATGACATCCTGGAAGCGAGTTGACATTTCTTCCTTGAGCATTTTCAGGTGAGTAGCATTGACGTCAATGTCCTCAGGCAGTAATTCATTAGTCAACAAAGCGAGTTCTGGGAGATTGTAAAATTCCTTTCTGGAAATATTGTGGTAAGAGATTCAATTTCTCAATAAAAGAGACAATGATCTGCTTTGTATCGATAAGGGTTAACTTCTTTCCTTGCTGCTGCAAGTTCATTTCATTCATTTTACGATAGATCCCTGCCATGTAAAATAAATCTTTTTTAACCTTCTTCAAGTCATTGCAAGCAGATAAATCTTCCTGTTGCTTGAAAAATTTCTAAATTGTATTGAAAAGTTCAGCAAAACGAGCAAGACAATTCCCTTTGGAAAGCCAGCGAACCTCAGTGTATAATAAGAGTTTAACATGTTTTTTTAATTTATTTACAGTTTTTATAATCAGATTTAAAGATGAATGACGTTGTGGGCTAAATTGTTTAGCAACAAGATCTTGCCTGTGAATCACACAGTAAATAATAAACATTTCTGGATTTTCATTTTTCATAAAACTTATGAAGCCTTTGTGGTGTCCAACCATTGATGGTGCTCCATCACTTGCACAAGCTACTAAATTTTGCAAAGGTATTTCATTATTTGCAAAAAATGTCTTTACTAAGGTAAAAAAAGACTCACCTTTTGTGTCACGGGTAATTTTTTTCAGAAAAGATAAGCTCCTCATTAACACTGAAATCATCATCAAAATATCGCACATAACCAAGTAATATCGAAGAATTATCAATGTTGACTCATCTATTTGCAATGAAAATTTTCTAGTTTGAAGTTTCCTTAAAAGTTGTTGCTTCACAACATTAGCCATTTCATCAGTCCGTCTTTGAGTCGAAGTGTCACTTATCAGTAATATTTTCAAAACCTCATTGGGATCTTCATGTATCACTGTGAAATGACTTCTCTTAAAGCTGGGATGATCAATTTTTTCACCAACGGTATGTGACTTTTGATTTTTTGCAATTAACTCTGCAATTTTGTAAGAGGCCATCAAACCGTCTTTTGCTTTGCTGTTTTTTTTTAATATTGTTTGAATAGTCGAGCGTTTTTTAAATTGCTCATGAATAGTTTTGAAATACTCAATGGACTTGTCCTTTTTGTCAGGATGCAAGGCATTCATATGTTCCTGAAGCCGACTGGGTTTCATCGCCTCCTTGGAAAATGTTTTCATGCAAAGTAGACATAATGGAATACGTTTATCTTCAGGCGATTCTATGAAACCCATGGAGAGATATTTGCTGAATACTGGCGAGGTTTTTTTCTTGGTCGACATTGTCAATGCTTTCACTGTAAAATGAACGTTACACTCTTTTTTTTAAACGCTAGCTTTGTTATTTAAACCAAATACCATAAACATTGTTTAATATTATTTATTATATAACTATGTTACTGTAGATATAATAAAGTATAATTTAGAAAGCTTATTACCTTGTTTATTTATCATTCTACAAACTGTTTTACGCGCTTAAAACTGTAAGCTAAAATACACAATCTTCGCCACAGTAAAACCATTGTACTACGAAAATAATCTACCAAATGGTCATCGTCAAAGACTGATAAGTGTTGGAAAAATATGTCATCTATTTTTAATTTAAATAAAAATAACTAGTTTTTCAATTTTAAGTGTCACCTACATAAAACATTATCAAATCTAATATTTTAGTGTTTTTTTTTATTTCTGCATTGGAAGAAATATTAAAGTAATATTTTGTAACATAGTATAAAAATTTTTTTAGATTTATCATTCAAAAGAAAATTTAATGTAAAGTATGATTATAAAAACTCAATTTTATAATACTGTCATCGTTCCAACGGTATGTACGTTAAATGTGTGCTGTTAGAGCCTAGGGTACGTGGTGCAAAGTGTGTGTGTATGTGTGTGTGTGTGAGTGAGAGAGAGAGAGAGAGAACAATGAGAATCTCTACTACGATAGGATAACCTAAAAATAATACTTTTGTCTGTATAAATATATAGTCGTGGCTTAAAATAAAGAGAAATGCGGACTTATTATGTGCTTTAATATGTCTATCTAGCTTTAGATGTAATACTATTACTTCTGTACCTTAAATGATGATTTTGACAGCTAGTCTTGTCTAACAGTTTGATCAAACCAGTTAACATATAAACGGCATTATATAACAAATATGACGGCATTTTTTTTTTATCCTAACAGTGAACCAACAATTGTTCAACTACGTTTAGAGATCGGAGGATCAATGAGTATATTTACCGAAAGAAACAAGAAAATGTGTCGGTGCTATAGCTGTCTACAATGTTATTGAAGAGAAATGAACCCCATTTTCTGGCGCATATAAACAAAAAAGATGAACGTGAAATATCCCATTAGTTAATATAGCTTCTAGAGTTCTAGATCCACGGGCTTCTAATCAAATAGTTTGAGGTCAATTTCATTTCGTTCCTGTAACTTTTCGTTCATATGGCCCGCAACACGAGTGTCGGAAATTAGAAATAGCCCGCAGGTCGAATTAGGTCGGACATCACAGCTCTTGATAAAAAAAAATTCTTTAACCTAGAAAGTTCAATGATTAACTTTTAAATACTTTTTTCAGTTGTTTTTTTCCTGCTACTGCCTACTGTTGCTTCTTGCGCATCTGATATTATTAAATAAAAATTACTGACTTTCCTTCAAAAAAAAAAATTAATTACGTCCTTTGGCTCGTGATAATCTATTCTTAAATGTTAATTATAGATTTGCACTCTATTAAGTCGTTGGTTTCCCTGTCTGATTCAGGCAACCTATTCAATACGCCACTGGCACTTTATGTATCTGTACAATGCGTCAGTAGCAGTCACATTCCCTAGTCCCCCCCTAATTTACAATAATGTACGTAACACCTTTTCGTTTATTACTGAAATTTCTTTTTTTTTTTTCCTGAACCCATAATTTAAAGACTGAAGTTCTTATGGGGCAGGTTTACACCATTTTGAGAAATGTCCCATAACTGTGAAACTCTTTCTCTACTTTATGCCTAGATTCACACTGCTGATTGAAATTGGCTTTAAATACGTGTGACATAGAGTTAATCAAACTAAGCCGCCGAGTGGCAAGTGACATGGTTTTGTCAATACATAGTTTATGTTGTGCTCTAAAATATATGTATAGTATCAGTGGCGTCACTGTTATTTTTGCTATTTTTCTTTTATTACTAGAGTTATTGCTAGAATATAATGACATTTATTTGTTTTTGTCTTCTTATGCTATTGACTTAATGCTACAACAGGCATGTCAAACTCATTAAGGTATATGGGCCACATAAAAACTTACAATGACCTGAGGGGCCGCAGCAAAATAAAAAACAGTTGCAAAACAGCCTACTAGTTTTATGTAAATTAGAAATGATACAATAAAAAACAATAATTATTAATGGCATACCTGTCCTTTGGTTAGCTAAATTGGTAGTACTATTTGGTTATTAAAAATTACTATGATTACGCATAATTGTCTTTCTCCTGATGCTTGACCTCTTTTCTAGGATACAAGTTTATTAATGCCATCACAGATTTTTAATCAGATAATCTCGATGTGGTACTTGCAAACATAGCTAGAAATCTGAATGAAAATTTCCGTAATTCAACGTTACGTTTTAACATTTTGGCACAGCCAATTCTATATACTTTTCAACAAAGAATCTGACTGGTATTCTATCAGCTCTAGTTGAAAATTACCAGCAGCATTTTCATGAGCAAATGAAAATGGAGATACAAACAACGAAAACTCACACTCGTATGAAACGAAGTCACGAAAACGGCCATTGAAAGGATCTCATAACGATTTCAGGTGTAAGACATATTTACCAAATGTTGTAGCTGTATTTAATCATTTTAGTTCCTGACACGTTGAGAAGTGAAAAACATTTTCTCTTTAAATTTTGTTTATCCACAGTGTTAATTTTGCTTTAAAACACTTCACATCATCACACGCAGTTGTGACAATTTTGTTTTTATTGTCAAGTTTCAAATTCAAGTCTTGCAGGTCAGATCAACTCCTTATAACAAATCCCGAATCTATTCGTCAGTTTGGAAATGTTCAACAGGTTCACTTTTCATATTCAGAAACAATACAATTTCTTCACGCAGAGCAAAAATCTCTTTAATACTTTATGAGAGGAGAGCCAGCAGACTTCTGTGCAGCAGGGAACACAATCAAACTCGTGTCCAACGTCATCGAGAAACCTTGAAAATTGGTGAGAACGTCATCGAGAAACCTTGAAAATTGGTGAGAACGTCATCGAGAAACCTTGAAAATTGGTGAGAACGTCATCGAGAAACCTTGAAAATTGGTGAGAATTTAAACCACGGGCACGAATAAAATTGAGAGCAACTAAAACCGGTCAATAGCATGTAGCAAATTTAAAATTAGCATCTGTCTCTTTTATTTTTGTTAGTAGCTGTGCATCAAAACCTTTTCATTTCATGGTTGGTGCACCATCCGTTGCTAGATCATCTAGCTTTACCCAAGATAAATGTACCGCAATATCAACTTATGTTATTTCTCAAAAACATCCTCGCTTGTTATGGTGTTAAGCATATAACATAGCTCAAGAAGTTTCTCACGTATCTCAAAATTCCTGTCACGGACCCTTATGAATATAGCTACACCCGTTGCATCAGTTGACTCATAGAGACCCAATGAAAAGAATTCAAAATCAACTATTTTGTTCTTTAATTGATTACGAAAGCTGACTGACATGTCATTTATTCTATCTGCACATTGTTCCTAGTTAACGCTTTTTCTTTGAGTGTTTTCACCTTTTTTTGACAATTACTACGGCTTTAACTACACACTTTTTCATTAAATGTAGTTCACTAAATGATCTGCTATGATTTGCAATAAAGTTTGACAAAAGGTAGCTGGCTTTCATTGCAGACTCAATCTCAATCTCTTTTTTCAGTTTAACAAAGACTATTTTTCAATTCAAGCAGCTTGTCATCTCTTATTTTCCAGCTTAATAGTTGAACATTATTTTAATAATTATTTAGGTGGCCACGCGGGCCGCATGCAATGTGGTCGCGGGCCGCATGCGGCCCCCAAACACCGTGTTTGACATATCTGTGCTACAAGATGAAAATTAGTTTTTCTTTTCTTATAGGATTGAATTATTCCATTTTTTTAAAACAAGATATTGAAGTTTTAAAGACTAAGAAAAAGACTACTTGACGTGATCCTTATTGGAAATGTGTTGTGATTACACTGACCTTTTTAATTTCTTATATATTTTAGATTTCATAAATTCCCCAAAAGAAAACAGACCTAACACATAGAGATGTTCATGTTCTATAATCAAAGGAATTTAGTCTAGTATCCCTTTCAGACCTTGCGATCTACCTGGCAGACAATATGAAGGTCACCTGTTTCTGTGGTCCACAGTTAGCGGATGTATCACGTTCGACGATCACTCTATCAAATGAACATGTAGGAAGTGAACCTTTGTTTAATTAGTTTGAGTCATTTTGTATTTCAAGTATTTGTCACTATTTTTAAATGTACGCGCAATCTGAATTTAGGTAAGATATATGCATAGTAATTTTGTATTTTTTTTTTTTTGCGTTATCATATCTTTATATTAAAAAGCCTTTCAATAAACTTATAAAAAAATTATAAGAAAGTTCTTCATTTCAAAAAAAAAATTTAGCTGGTTTATTTTCTTTATAAGCATCTTAAAACTATTGCAAATAATAATAATAATAACATTAATAATAATTCGGCTGCACATTGTAAAAGTATTTCAAACAAAATTGCATGTCCCGCAGTTAGAGACATGGCAAGGTCAACAGCCACAGGTTAGACTTTAAAAGTTTTCATGCGTAACTTAAAAGGTTATCAGCCGAGATACAGAGCGTGAAGGGAAAAATGAGGTTCATGGTTTTAGATTTCTGCAAGTTATATTAGACAGGTCAAGGGTAGAGCTAAAAATAAGTGATAACAGATATCCATTGGAAACAAATCTGTCCTATATTTTATAATACAATTTTAACCTAGTTCCTTGTCTTCAAGTGCCGATGTTTCGGATGCTGACATTGTTTGCGACCTCATTCATCAATGGTAAATAAACACACTTAGCCACGTCATAATATTGATAAAGTAGTGAAAAATACGTATCACGTGACAGCCTTACGAATTGCGTAATTTGTATAGAATTTGTATAGAACATATAGAGAAAATGTTGTTTGTTTACGTTTGGTAAATGAGGTCCAATGATGCAATGGTCACAGTCGAAATGCACAATGGAATGCCTGAGCTAGCCAGGAAAACCAGTGACTTATCAGAATTTAGGTCATTGGTTAATATGCATGACTAAATGCATGACGCGTAGGACGTAATCATCTTCTTTTTTGAAGTAACGTCTGTATTATATAAGATAAGATACAATTTAAAAAAAATGTTCATGAACAAGGGAAAAAAAAATTCAGAATTTTTGTAGTTCCTTCCCTGGCAAGTCTTTAAGGAAAGATACGGTATGACATGTCAGTGCCGGAGTTTAGTCAATGGAAGCCCCCTTGCACTCCTCTCTCCAAGATTCAATAGAAATGTTCTTAATTATATTATTAGATCTAAAAGCATGTCGTATTGGTAAATAAAGAAGAAAGGTTCTTGAACATTTCATTTCCATCTTCATTCTTATATTTATTATGAATAGTTTGTTAACAATGTTATATATTTAGTTATCAATGATAGAGCCTATGGCTGTTGCATGTATGAAGACTTACCTCGCCTGAAATATTTTATAAAAATTTAGTGTATTTACAAATAAATAATCATTTTTAAAAACAAAAACGGTTCATTTTTTAAAAATAAAACGTAGCCATTGCCATTTTATCAAATTTTTGCAAGATATAAAATATCATGATATTGGATTTTTCAATATCATTTCTAGTTTTGACCAGTGGCGTAGCAAGGTATCCGTGGGCCCGGGTTCAAGAGTATGTTTGTGGCCCCACCCCAAGTAAGACGAATGTAAAGTGTGACAGAAGAACTGAGTAATCTTAATGTATGAGTTTGTTAACCATGTCATTCTAATACTTTCTGCTTTATATAGATCTTGCTTCTCATTTTTCAACATCCACAACGCAATGCTGACTGCGCTTACAATTTTGTGTTGGACAATAAGCAGAACAATGTTATCGAATAATTCAAAGTTTCCTCTAATTGCTGCAGCTTCAATGCGTTTTTTATTCTTTGAGAAACAAAAACTGCTTCGGTTCATCAAACTATCTTAATCTCATTGATGTTAGAGCATTATCCCATGTGCATTATATACTATGCTCTTCCTATTGGATTCAAGACGCGCCCATCTTGAGTCGCTGTGAGCAAAAAACACATACGAGGTCCTAGAGCTCTGCAATGTCTTAAGCACAGCTGACGAAATTATTTAAGACCAAGTTTAAGTCGTAGTTAACATAGTGAACATAATGCGTGAGCGGCTTCTTTTGATGAAGGAACACTGAAAGACCATTGTAGGTCCTACAATCTACTTACATTGGAGGCACCATCAGAGCTTTACCCTCGCAGTTTATTTAAAGATAAATTGAGATTATTCTGCAGATTTCTGGTACTAACAAAAAATGAAAAACTAGAAATTGACTCTTTAATTGCTATAATTTGAATATTCCATCATTAAGATCACAAAACACTTTTTTTTTTAAATCATGCTAATTTGATCAACAATGAAAGAGAAAAATGTGAGAATTGGACCTCGGTAGAAATGCATTGCCCAACAATTCTATTATCTCGTTTTGAATCTTCGGGGCTTTGTTTTCCTGTAAAAGTTCAATATTCATAGCAATTTTAAATAAAGTAAAGACTAGCCATGGATATTTGTATAAATATAAAGGTGTGAAATTTCTTTAAGAACTATAAACTAAATACTAAGCATTGGTCAGAGTTCCATATACATATGCATAGCTCCAGATGTCTGCAGGGGAGGGGACTGCTGTTTGAACGATATCGTTCCGACCATGGCTAATGCACAGGCATTCATCTCCGAGAGACACTATTCCATGATAATGTTTTTGTAAAAATATAGGCCTAATGATGTTAACTTTTAAGAACTTGAACAAACGCTAAGCATTGGTCAGAGAAAGACACTCTTCCATATCTCTCTTATCTTCTTATCTTATATAATACAGACGTTACTTCAAAAAAGAA
>JADKLZ010000130.1:31432590-31447385 GCA_021533235.1 Biomphalaria straminea | reverse complement strand
AAAAAAAAATTGTTTAGTGCCCCCATTAGAATGAAACAAGCAGATTTTTGTGCGTTTTGTCTGTTGGTTGGTCTGTCCGTCACGGTTAGAAAAAAACACTAAGGGCTTTTGAAAATATGATTTAACCTTTACTGTTCTTTCAGAAATATTTGCGATAGTTTAAGGATGGGAGCATACAGGAATTGAGCCAGGGACTTAGAAGGAACATCCGAAACATCTTGCGAATAGGCGGATCTGACAGGGATCCGACTCCGACGGGGGCCGCCTCTGAGTTTGTGTATCACACATTGTTTAAAAGTAAATATTAAAAGGCAACCTGCAACCGCTTCATCATAACTACGTCAAGTCGTGGCGAAGTGGATGACCTCCTTTTTCGGATATAAACAGTATCACCAGTTGATGTGCTCGTACGGTTATTTCGGCAAATCAGCTTCCAGCAAGTTTGACGATGACAATATTAAGTTTTCTTTTTCCAATTGGCTACTGTGTGAACGTGTTGAAAAAAAAACAAAAAAAAAACAAAAAAAAAAAAACGCGGGAGTATTTTTAGCGGTCATAGAAAGGAGAAAAGACGCTATTAGTTTTGTGTGGAATGTCTGTCCGTCCATCCGTTGCGTTTAGATCTCGTAAACTAGAAAAGTTAGTGAAAATCCGACATCATAATATCTAAGATCATTCAAAGTTCTGATGCAACGGCTACTTTTTTTTTTCTAAAACCGAAAAATCTAATTTTTAAATCACTTATCACTTTCTTTCAGAAAAATACATCACTTTTACAACTATTCATTATTAATGTTAACAAACACCGAAAGCTCTTTAATATAGGAGATAATTAATTACCCGTTTTTAAACAGGTTTATATGCAAACGTTTTGTTTTTTTTTTATTTTATTTTTTTTTTTGACATTTGTATTGCTAAGTTAAGTAAGTTTGGTTATACTAACTACTACATTTACACAGAGAAAATCTATTTAGTATGCATATAAGTTGGACATAATTTAAAACAACAATTAATAAGTAGTTTTTCATATCACGTGTCATAATGTGGTAAAGTAATGAATAAACATCACTGGGGCACTACCCAAGATCTGTCAACCTTCTTTCTCCAATCTATTCTGTCATAAATTTGTCATTGATAGAATTTCATTCTGATGTTCTTTCTGAAAATATTGAAACCTCCCTTTTTACTTGTCTGGGTGGACCACTTCGGGGGCAGATTTTGAGTTTGTGTTTCCACACAACTGTCTTTGTAACCTTGTTTTTATAAATTATTTAAAAAAAAAAACGTGATACAGCCTTTCCGGAAAAGTCGGGTCTTCGAAAGTGAATGGACCACTGTAACTCCTATAGAACCCTTTATTCTTAAAGAACATCCTAATGGCTTCAATTAGCAGAGTGAGAGGTGCGACATACTATTAGCTGTGGCGAGTGTTTTTTTTTAATTTGCATCTGTGGATGCAGAACAATTAAAATACAGTATATAATGTACTTCAGCGGCCAATAGTAAACCAGCAGTACTCTACGTAATGTTCTATGTTTTGTTACAAAAATAAGGCCCACAGCTTTGAGGCGAATTAAGATACTGTATTGTTATTGTTGCAGCATTAGAGAAGGATTAGCCCGTTAGCGAGATGTGGTACGATATATATATATATATATATATATATATATATATATATATATATATATTGTGATGTTAGGCTTGTCTTCAGACTGTACTGGAGTTAACTTCAATTACTCAGCAGGCGTTTGAGTTTTAGTGTTCGGGTGTATTCAATGCAGTTAATTATCCAATGCAGACATACAACAAGACACATCGATTTAACTAGTGAACAGAATGGATGAATGCCGTTGAACGTTTAAATACTACTTTAATAACGAAATAGGCCACAGTCAAATGTCTCAGTATTCCTAGTAAGAATAAAACACGTCAACACCCAAAGAGATCCTAGCGCTAACTGATTTCTTAGTCTCTAACCCAACATATCCCAAACGTCACTAGTCCCGTTCACTATGCGTCTTTTATGGTGCGTCGCTAAATAAGTATAATTAAGAATTGAATACCTAACAATATATAGTCTACCTTTGCGGCTAGGGGCCCCGCACATGACGCTCGCCCAGGGCCCCGCGCACTGCTAGGGCCGCCCCTGATATGTATATATTTATGACTAGATTCTAGTTGTTGACTAACAAACATTAGTCTCGTGCAATTCTTATGTTTTGTAAAATAAATTAAGATGTCGCCAAGAGGTTTAGTTAAATGTGGTCAGATTCACTTGGTTATAATGTGTTACCTGGTACAACTCTCATGGCTATGATGCGTTAGATGGTCAGAATCACATGGCTTTTTTGAATTAACTGGTCACAATCTCATGACTGTGATGTGTTAGCTGGACAGACTCTCATGGCTGTGGTGTGCTAGCTTGTCAGACTCTCATGGCTATGATATGTTAGCTGGTAAGACTCTCATGGCTATGATGTGTTAACTGGTCAGAATCATATGGCTATGATGTATTAGCTGGTGGTATATTTGCTTGTATTTATTATGTTTATGTTATAATAAACATTTCTTATATTTAACGAAAGACTTCAGTGTATGAAGTCTGAACGTCTCACAACAACAAGTTTTACTCAATAATTGTGTGCCAGAAGCCTGCAGTATGTCCACGAAGGGAAAAAAATACAGTATTGCTTATAAACTTCAAGTTCTATCAACTATCATAACTTAAAATAAATAGAAAATAACATCGCATTCAATAACCCTTATAGTAGTAGACATATTGCACTACTTGAAAAATAAATTTAATCTACAAATATATTAATAACCTAGCTTTAGCAGGCCATGGAAGCTTGGGAAGGGCTTTTTGCCCCACGTTACCCTATCATCTATATGTTTAGAGAAGCTCTTGCAAGAAACATTTGTTATACAACATTTCATTTATTTCTCCCATCTATTATGTACTATACAACTAATTGAATGAAAGAAAAAAATTATCTCCTATAAGTTATCATTTAACTATAATATTAATATCATATCATAACTTTTACATTTTGTTTTTATTTTGTTTTTATTTGTATATATAGATAATCTAGTACAAAGAAGACATGTTTATTGTATTGTTGACTACACAATTTGTCTATTTTCTGTCCGGTGATGATTTTCTTTGTTAGTAAGCATTTGTTTTAATTTAATTCTGTAATGTATGAGATGTAGTTATTACGATTTATATATCAATGCGTGGTTAGGGTTACTATAGATTTCAACAACTATATCTGATGACAACCCCCCCCCATATTTAAGTGAAGAAACAGACAAGAAATTCTGTTTGCGAAAAAACAACAACATGGAATCACAACAATAATTGAACACACACTAAAAGTACAAGATATAGTTTATTTTCACCAGTAAATTCACAATACAGGACTTAACTCTTTCTCTTTATTAATGTATAGTAGATGTTATAGAATTATTCATTTTGTACATTTGTATTTCATTATCCAGTTCTGATTAAACTTCAATAACTTTTGTGTTTGTTTACTAAGAAATGTTATATTTGGTATCGAATTAGCGAAACACAACACAAATTAAAGTTTATAAATCCAAAAAATTTAGTTATATGGGGTCAGATCAACGTTGGCATCGTCAATTAGGAGAGAAAGAGTTAATAAACCTTATTCGAAACACTCTACGACCCCCGCCTATTGTCTTCCCTTGTTTATATACCCAAACTCTCCAGAAATAGCTATAAATCTATTTCTGGCAGTAAGGAAAATTCCGACTCTAGATGCTAATCTATTGTAAACAGAATACATGTATGTATGCAAACAATAGGAGTGTAATTACAGTATTATGAGTATCTTGTCTAACTAATTTGCTGTAAATAATTTATTTATTCAAACCACGAGACCTTGACGCATACATGACGCGGCAGTATCATTATAATGAATGAAATGAATGCATTGAAAATAAAGCTAATGTCCAAAGGAATTAAACCAGCATCTTAAGTTTCTTGTGTTTATTATTGATTTATAACAATAAAACAATGTAAAATTTTGTGATTGAGTTTTCTGTCTATTGGAATATTAAAACTTAATGAAATGTTCAAAAGAAAAACGTCAAAAAATCAGGAAAGATAAACGTCTCAATATTACACATAAATTGTGACCTAGTACGCACTAGAAGGTACTATTAGAGCTGAAGAAAAATTAATAATGCATTTATGGGATAGTTTGAAAATATGACTCTTTTGTGAGTGACAAGCTCGGTACCGGAAAATATTGTATCATGTGACCTAGTTGTATTAATAGCCTCACGTCTACAACATTCCCAGCAGGCGTTGGTGTATCCGTGTTGTATTTTATTCACATCGTCATTGATTGTGGTTATTTTTAGTAGCTTAATTTGTGTCAGTCTCTACGAAACAATTAACACAACCATTATAATCAATTTGTTAGTGGCTTTGTGTTTTCGTTTTTTAAAGCACAACAGATATTTGTCCTAATTTGATAGGGATTAAGAACAGATGTGGGGCATATATTTAGAATTGGTTTATTCTGGTTTATTTTGTTTTATATGTCTTTGCGAGTGTGTTGGAATTATAAAAACAAGGACTTGGTATAGATATGAAACAAGCGCTTTATCTGTGAATACTGAAATATTAATTTCCGTCGTTGGTATCAAACAAAATAATTATTTACTAGTAAATAATTGACTAATTGTTTTTTTTTAATTGAATCCTCTCTTGTCTATGCCAATGAATAATTATGCAAAGTTTCAACTTAATCCGAGAATGGGTGTGGGAACGTGTTCAAATTTGTTACCAGTTAATGATAGAACAGCGTCTTATGAGGCAGTTCAGTTCTAGTCAAAAGTAATTTTAGACTTTATTGTTTACTTTTTTTTAGTGACAGCGACGACAGTAGACGTACTGCCCTGTATTGGTAGGTTTGGTAGGCTTGGTAGGCTTACATTATAAGCATTTGAATTTCATCCAGTCTTGATCAACTAATTTTAGTTATTGTGCTCTGTTATTTCGTATCAATTATTTCAACGTTAACTTTGTCAACACTCCTCACAGAACACAGTGAAGGATCTCAACAAATTGATACATAAGAGATAAAATAAAATCTAAGCTTTACTCTGATCTTTTTTGTTCAATAATAATATTTAAATTCAAAGTATAGCAATAAGTGAACGATTCACAATTATCACCAGGGCGGAAATCGTTACTTTAATTTATGCGCCATATCAACGCATACACTTTTTTTTTATCTTTGGTTTAAACTCAACACGAGTCTACAGCGTAGTAGGGGAAAAATATGACTATAAGAAAAAAAGTACTCTTCAACAATCTGGGATTAGAGAAATATATTGTCGTCCCAGAATGCGCCTTTACTTCTGAATTTATGGTTCTGGTTTCACGGTGGCATTTCTTAAGAGGTAAGAGAGCGTGCAGAGAGTTGATAAAAAATCTCTTATCGGACAATAAATTCTTTTATGATCCTTTGTCCTCCCCCTGTTCTACTTAACAGTAATGCCTATGCAAGCTATCGATTCTATTTGTTCGGGTTGCAAAAGTTTCGGTGTGATAGTCTTTAATAATATTAGTTATAAACACACGGAAAAAAAGGATCACAGGTCCAGGAGTAGAGATGTTAGGCTCCGAACCAAGAACCTCAAGTATGAATTCGAGCAATTAAAATAGTTTTAGTACTTCGCTGACGCAACCATGCTTTAAGAGAAGACATTAGTAAAAGTGGGGAACTAGTAATCGCGTTGGTCGCCGGCTGACTGACACACTCGTTGATCTTGACATTGACATCATTTTATTTAGCAGGTCTTCTTTAAGAACATGTTGTATATCAGTGTTGAAATAGATAGTCTTTGTAAATGACCAGTAAATCAACGGCTTAATGACACAAAGAAAAACGGGTTAATATCACGATCACGCCAGAGTCTTGACATTTGAATGAAGAGTTTACCTACTTAAATATTCAAGCGATACAGTAGTTCTGCCTTTTAAGTTACTTTTAACCACTGGTCCTCTGTAAGTACCCTCGCCCTGTTGTGCCCCTCTGTCTGGCAAAAGACAAATCTAGCCTAGCCTCTTTAGAGCACAAAACGTTTTTTTGTATGTACCCATCTTTAACAATGTCAACAAAGCCGGTGTTCTATCTTAGAAGTGTCTCTCTAAAAGTGTTATTCTAGCTGTGCTCCTTTATTTGTTCCCCTCGTAAAGTCTTTATCTGACATTGTCTTTGGACTTGTATCAGCAATAGTTATATTGACTTCACTAAAGAATTTTAGTTTTCTTTGGGTTAAGTTATACCCCTGAACTGTGTTATTTATTTCGTCTATACTTCATAAGTAGTGAATATTGTCACTGTGCGAATTACCCCCGAAGACTATATTCAGTACAGACCAGTAGAGTGCTAGAACATCTAAATGGATGATTATTTAATGAACTCTGTATGACTAATGCATGTGTAATACTTCCTGAACACTTGATTTATGATTCAATTTGTTCAGCCCCAAGATTGTACACTAAAACATGGTTAACGAACGTCAGAGAAGAGCTGTAAATAACTGATTTGGAAATTAAATCTAATCTGGTTGAATGAAGAGTTACACAGTGAAGTTATGGTTGGGAATTAAATTGTGATACGACTGAATAGTATGTGTACTAAAATTGTTTTATTATTACATGAATTACTAACATTGACAGTTATGCTCATCTCTGTATAAGTATTTCTTTTTCGATTGATCTTTGCCTCTACTGTAAAGTTTCGAGAAATGACTTCTCATCCCCTTTGTTTGATTGGAAGATGTATCAACGTTGAATAAAAACAATTCACATACTGTATTAGTCAATAATGGTTAATAAACCATGACCAACACACAATTATGTATCGGGCATTGTTCATTATACATTTTGGCGGCCCCCGAAAGGGGAAAAGACGCTTTTAGTTTTGTGTGAAAGTCTGTCCGTCCGTCCTGTTTAGATCTTGTAAACTAGAAAAGATAGGGAAAATCCGGAATCATAATATTTTAGTCCATTCAAAGTTCTGATGCAACGGCTATTTTTTTCTTTTCTAAAAGCGAAAAATCACTTATGCAAGCAGTTTTTTTTTTTTCATAAAATACACCACTTTTACAACTTTTTACTAATAATAGTAACAGATATGGAAGGCTCTTTAGTAGGGGAGATAACTATTTATCATATTTTTAACACAATTATGCAAATGGTTTTAGACTTTTTGTTCAAAAAATATGTTTTTTTTTACATGTGTATTGCTACATTATGTAAGTTTTGACCTACTAAGTACTACATTTACCCAAAATAGTTTTTACTTTTAAGAGAAAAAAAAATCTATTTAGTATGCATGTAAGTTGGACATACTCAAAAACAACAATTAATAAGTAAGGTTTAATATTATTGCGTGAGCCGCAGTACCCCTTCACAGTAACAAAGGAACACAACTAAAGGATTTTTTTTTATTTGGATTTTTTTTTAAATCTTTTTTAAAGATTTGAATAAGAGATTTACCCTTTACAAATCAATAAGATCAATTAAATATTCATTATAAGACATCAGTTAGGCCAGGTTCACATTTAACTCCACATTCTTTCACCTATCCTTTGGTCTGCTGGAGCACCACACAAAATCTGTTAACCTTCTTTCTCCATTCTTCACTGTCATTTGTCTTTGATAGAATTTAATTCTGATGTCCTTTCTGAAAATATTGATACCTGCCTTTTTACCTGGATGGGTGGGCCACTTCTGGGGCCGATTTTGAGTTTATGTTTCCACACAAACTGTTTTTGTAACCTTGTTTGTTTTATAAAATTGTACATTTTTGTATCATTTATTATATATTATACATGTTTATTTTATCTGATGATTTACGTCTTGAAAAGAGTTTGTGTTTAAATCTGAACTTTTACACAAAGTCTTAAAAATCTAAATCAGATTTTCTTGTTTATGTGTGCACGTGTCTGCGTGTCTGTTTCTTTGAGAACCCCTGTAGAAGTTATTCACTCTTTGGAGTGTTCAAAATTGTTCTCAATCTTTCTCAAGATAAAGAGATATTTCAATTACAGCACATTCAATACACATGCATAGTATTCAATGAAGAGTTGCTTTAGAAAATTTATTACACTCAAGTTCAGTAGAATCATAGCTTTTGTAATAGACACTCTTTAAATTAATAAGTTGAACAATATGAATTTAATTATTCACTTTTATTATGTTTCATTCTTCACAGTATCAGCCTGTTATTCATTCTGACTTCACTTACACACCGCCCAGGCTTACACACTTTCTATGCTGTTCACTCAACCACGCACGCATAAGGTCAGCCGGTCACTTCATACACAGGCACACACACTGCTCTACTAGCCATTCAAAACACATACACTTACTATCACAGCTTTAACGTATGTTTTTTTTTTTTTTTTGCAGACTCCTATGGAACAGGACGTATTATAAGCCGGGGCGAAGCTAGGAATGTGCTATCATTTGGTGGCCAGGGGGACTTGACCTCTCTAGGGGCCCCTGCATTTTTGTAATATTTAATGTAAAAAAATTCGAACACTCATCTGGGGAGATTATCAGATTCTCCTTCCTTACCCACTTTAGCTACGCCACTGATTATAAGCCCTGACCCATGCAACACCTTTTGGCTTGTGACTTACTCATTATAAGCCCTGACCCATGCAACACCTTTTGGCTTGTGACTTACTCGTTATAAGCCCTGACCCATGCAACACCTTTTGGCTTGTGACTTACTCATTATAAGCCCTGACCCATGCAACACCTTTTGGCTTGTGACTTACTCATTATAAGCCCTAACCCATGCAACACCTTTTGGCTTGTGACTTACTCATTATAAGCCCTGACCCATGCAACACCTTTTGGCTTGTGACTTATAGTAGCCCTTAAGAATGAAAGAGCTTCACTCTTCTCACTTCTATGGAACCGTCAGAAATGTTTGCCACTTTTCACAATGTAGTTATTCAATAGGACGCACGTCCCTTACAGTTACATGTAGCATGTATGTAATTATCATGCAAAATGTGTTTACTTTGTCTCCTATTTTTTTAACAAATAATCAGGCTATAAGACATGGAAAGAAAAACGGAATTAAAATAGATCAACAGACTGATAAGTACACTACACAAGAAGACCTACTCAGACTTTTACACATCTCCAGGTAGCAACACCGAGTCTCTGACCGAGGTAACAACAAAAGATTAAACTAAATGAAAGTATATTAAAAGATTTTATGAGCGAGTTTTGGAAAAGGAGTTGGTGATCTCTCTTTTTCCGAAATTTTTAAAACAGGCAATTAAATAGTAATAGTCTCAATGTAGCATTTATGCACATTAGAAATGCGTTGACCAAGGGAGGAAACAAATTAAAGTTTGTCAGGTCGAAAAGATGTTGTTACCTCCCTTTCATGTCCGGTTCACAAATCCTCTATACAGCTTGCAAAGTCACTTAAGGGGTGGGGGTGGGGGGATAGACTCGGTTCTCGAAAACGGCTCTAACGATTTTCCTAGAAAAAAAAGTGTATGCACATGTAGGCGTGCGCCCACACTAGGGAAATATTCGGTCTTACGAAACAGTCATCAGTGGAGGACTGTCTCTTTTAAATATACATTTAAATTCTACTAATTGTATAATAATGTATATGTCATTAATAATAATAATAATAATAATAATTCTCGTTGCCTGTCAGAGGGCGGTACTGCTGCAGACCTGCCACATCACCAGAAAATTCCTCAGTGGAAACTGATAAAGGGAATACGATGAATTTTGTTTCCCTTTAACGAAACTCGACCCTGGCTGCGCCAGAGAAAGAATACTCGTTCTTTTATCATAATAATAATAATTTTATCTATAAAGCACTGTTAACAAACAAAATGTAGGCTCAGGGGGTTGTAATAACATTACAAACACAAACGCGAGACATGACAAACAAATCTAAAAAGTTTTAAAGGGATAGGTCTTCTTACAATATTAGTCTATGCATACATTGTTCATCTTAAGGATAAGAAGGGACTTTGTACAACAAAGTAGCTTGCTAGTACCAAGTAGTCTATTATATTTATGTATATATGGTCGCCCACTTTTACGGTATACAGATGTGTGCAAACGTGACATGAAGCTATTTGAAATCGACACTAGCAGCTGGGAAAAAGTAGCACTGGATAGATCCACATGGAAAGAGAGCATAAGAGAAGGGTCTCGGATTGCAGATGCCATACACAACAGAGGCAGAAAGAAGGCTAAAAATGCAGCTGCTCCTGGTGATTTTATATGCCCAACCTGCAACCGCAGCTGTGTATCAAGGATTGGCCTCTTTAGCCACACAAGACGTTGCAAAGGGAAAAGATCATCTCACGAGACGTAAAATGCCGCAGATTTATAAATGTTTGCCTTGTAAAAAAAAATTTATAGTAATTCCTATAGTTTATGTTTTATTTTAAAAGCAGTTTATGCCTTTGTGCATACAAATTTTAGCTCTATTATTTTTTTTAAATTATTTTTTGGGAAATTAAAAGGGGCAGCCACGAAGACCACTGTAAAACATGGTATGTTCATTATCTCCCTTTGTAACGTATTTCGTTTAGACTTTAGACCTTAAAAAAATAAATAAAAGCGATGTCAGTTAGAAAGCAAAGTTTACCATCGCGTTAATCATGCTCGAAATAACTGCAACAAATAATGTTTGGTGCCTGACAGCGAATCTTTTGTGTGAAAAATTCACTTTTCACTACACATGCACCATTGAAAAATAAATATTATGTATTCTGTGGCTCCGTGCATAATGCCTACTTATAAGGCCTTTTTTTCCCTTCTGTTTGATGTAGATATTGTTGTTATTGTTTTTTTTTGGCTCAATGAATAAATAAAAATTGTTTTAAATTCATTAATTAAATATGAGTTTGCGGTTTTAGCGTACGAGCATGGAAGCAATGCAGGGGAGTACCTAGGAATTTTCCATCAATTGGGGGTCCGGGAGGGGGTGACCTCTTTGGGGGCCCCAGCATTTTGCGTAATTTTTAATATTTAATGTAAAAACACTCATTTGGGTGGCTCCCCTTAAGTAGGGGGCCCGGGAGGATTTTCAAATTCTTTTTCCTCTTGCGATGAAGTAAGCTACGCCACTGAAATATTGTGTATTTAATAAAAAACAATATATAGACTATTGTAGACCATCTATATTCTATAACATACGAGCATTATCAACACATTTTTATAATTCCACCTGGGTTCAAAAAGATTAGTTTCACACTGAGTGAAACCTGGTCACTTTGACATTTTGAAAATGGCTCTAACGATTTCCCTAGACGTAGAATATTTGTAGTACACAACTAACAAACTAGTGTTTAAGAGGGAAGACATATTAGGAACTCCATTTATTACGTAAACACCAGCGGCGCTGCACTGACGCGCTAGTGTGCAAATGTACATATAATACTATTATGTTACACTAGAAACATATATCTTTGGGGAAAAAAAATTATTGGCCACAAAGTGAAAACACTGGTCTGACCCTTGTGATTTTCAAAATATAATCATCTTAAAATTCAATTTGACCTAGCGGGTATTCCCGAACTCAACTCAAATGTTTCTTTGTATTATGTTACGAGTTGAAGAAGTCTGCAGACGTTCATGATTTCGCTAACCGAATTATGTAGAAATTAAAAGCTGGACTGGATTAGAAGAACTTGATTGTGCAGGCTGACTGGAACTAATTCTTGCAATAATGAAGTCTTACAAGAAATAAATAGAAAGAGAATTTATAGATCAACTTCAGCTTCATAAAGGAGGAATGGATTTAAAAAAAAACTTTTTTTTTTAAAGACAGAATTTAAAGACAGTATATTTTTACCCACTATTGTCTTATACTATTAATGTATTTATCCTCTCTTTTAAAGTAACGTCTCAAATATATGACATAAGACTATCGGTAGCCCTATGTCTTTGTTTTTTTTTAATCTTTTTTTTTTAATGTTCAGGTTTTATTAACTTGACTTGTATATTAGTAGCATAAAGATTCAACGTTACAGAGATGTCTTTTTTTTTCAAATATATATATATATATATACTGTTTATTTGGTTACATTAACATAAGACAGAAATAAAAGTTATGATCCTCCCAGAGCGAACTCATGTTGATTGGATGTTCCTTAAACCTTAAGATTTCCTCAAGATTAATGCTAAATGCAATACAGAATCATTTGAGAAATGAGTGTAATTTCTCAAATATCAAAATATTATAACGAGAATCTTATTAAATTTTAGTAAATGGTGTGAGAAGAGAGTGATTACAAATAGGAAAAAAAACATATACAGAAGAAGAAAATATTCGTAAAAACTGTTTTGAGTGTATGTAGGATGGCCCATGAACCAGTCTGAACAGTTATCGTGGACCACACCCAACATCCATCAAGTCCATGGCTATGCATGAAGCTCTTTGACGTCCAAATGAATAACCAACCTCTGCTACCCATCCCCCCTGCCCCTCAGACCTACCCCGCACACACCAAACTCAAATGTTGACGTTACCCGCTACGCAATGTCCTTGCCTATCACTGCGATTGGAGCCCCATAGATCACTCCTCATCGCCACAGCGCATTTCTTTTTCCCTCTCTCTCTCTCTCTCTCTCTCTCTCTGTCTCACTCTGATGCTTCGTCTATATTTCCCCCTTTTCTTTTCCTTTCACACTGGATCTTCTCTCTCTCTCTCTCTCTCTCTTTCTTTCTCTCTCTCTCTCTCTTTCTTTTTCACTCCCTCTCTCGATGAACGAGTTTCTATTTTAGATCCACCAATTCCCTTGAAGCCAATGTGCTATGTGCACGCGACGTCACGTATTGTTTGCGCGCGATTTACGCTGCGCATGAGCAGTAATGTTTACTGGCAGACGAAAACAACGAAATGCAAAATGTTTACAAAAATGTTTTGTTTTTTTTTTGTTCTAGAAAACGAATAAGTTTGGGGGGGGGGGGGTGGAGAGAGAAACTTCGTATTTACTACAAGAGGTTTAGTGACAACAAAAAACACAAACAAAAAAAAAAAAAAACTATTGTTACAGATGTTGACCCCTAGTCACGTTTAGATCTCTCAGTGCGATATAACTTTAAGAGACTATATTGTAACACTTGTACTTAAGACTCTTAGATTTGATTCGACCTTTTATGTGAGGCAATAAAGTTAATGATCGATACATGGCCTGCAAATTATAGTATAGAAAGAGACTTAAAGGATAAAAGTTCCTTTAGACTTTAGAGTAATAGTGTCATAGATTACATAAAACTTTGAAGTCTGCTTCAAAAGATGTAGGAAGCAGAACGAATAGAAAAACAAAATGGAGTTTTAGTCGACTTTATGGCCCCTGTGGGTCAGTAAACCATTGTAAGTACATTGTAATCATGAGAATCTGAATATTCTTTTTGTTAAAGTTGCATATAATTTCAACCCCATAATGCTACCCAGGGTCGGACTTAAGGGAGGGCGGACGGGGCAACAGCCCGGGGTGTCCACCAGAAAGGGGCCTCCACAAAAATTATTTATTTTATTTATTTATTATTTATTTTAAAAATATATCCGAATCTCGACGGGTCAGAAACGTTTAGGTTTTGTTTTGTTTTTTCGCATTTTTGCGGCTGACAAAAATGTCGTGATTAAGAAGTATGCGCCTGTAGCATTCTGGTTATAGAAAAATATCTCCTGATTTACGACATTGCAATAATTTTTATATAGGTTTATAAATTAGAAATGATACACCCTTTTTAAAAGATATAAATAGTTTCATTTCTAAGTGGACATACGATAAAGTTATCGAAGAATTTCGAATGGGCATCCACATACTTAAATCCGGCCCTGATGCTACCTGAATAACATTGCCGCTTATACCCCTTTAATATTTAATGTGTGTGCATGGAAATACATATTCTTACTTTCGAAAGCCATGGGTCAGTCTTCAGTTGAACTAAAGAGTTGTTGCCTCTCTTCTTAGATCTACTGATGAGATGGCATAACCATATTTTCATGAGTGATTTTAGATCTACACGTGAAGGACTGACAAACTGACAGCACAAATATAATAGCGGCATTTATCGTAGGTAGGAGGTCACTTTAAAAAAAAAAAGTCATCGTTCATGTTCTCAAGGCCTCTGTTGAAACTAATCTACACAAAACATACACACAGAGTTAAGAAATAATTGAATTAAGAAAACTGTAAAATGATTGAGACATGAGGAGAGAGAGGGAGTGAGAGAGAGAGTTGAAAGAGACAACAGATGGGAGAGTGAGAGAATAGAGAACAACAGAACAAGAAATAATAGCAATAGTCCACTACTTAGTGTCTAGTAATACTCCACAACGTATAGTCCAGCAATAGTCCACTACTTAGTGTCTAGTAATACTCCACAACGTATAGTCCAGCAATAGTCCACTACTTAGTGTCTAGTACTACTCAACAACGTATAGTCCAGCAATAGTCCACTACTTAGTGTCTAGTAATACTCAACAACGTATAGTCCAGCAATAGTCCACTACTTAGTATCTAGTACTACTCAACAACGTATAGTCCAGCAATAGTTCCACTACTTAGTGTCTAGTAATACTCCACAACGTATAGTCCAGCAATAGTCCACTACTTAGTGTCTAGTAATACTCAACAACGTATAGTCCAGCAATAGTCCACTACTTAGTGTCTAGTACTACTCCACAACGTATAGTCCAGCAATAGTCCACTACTTAGTGTCTAGTAATACCCCACA
>JADKLZ010000130.1:31415614-31427590 GCA_021533235.1 Biomphalaria straminea | reverse complement strand
GGTGGTCTGGTACTGTTTGGCAGTAAGTGTGACATAAAGTATCATCACGGATTCTAATCCCAACACTTGAGGTCCTCGAAGTGCAAGAAGCCTTGAAAAGTTCCTGGCCTGCGTGAAGCGCCCACGTGTAATGTGGATGTTTACCTGCCCACGACGGTTTGGTGGGGAACAGGTGATATGACTTTTTAGCAAAAATTTGCTAGCCTCCTGGCACATCTGACTGACACGCCGCTCTTCTATGGAAGTATTGGATCTCTGGCCAGTGAGAAGAAACAGACTCCTTGGTTAGATAATTGGGACTAGTCAGAATAGAGCAGAGAATTATGAAGGCAGATGAAGAACAGACCACATAAATTGCATGGTGGCAATTAAATTAAGAAAAACAAGCCGTCCTAGCTCAATTCACAGTCGGTCAATGGGCGATGGCCCCCATTGCAGAGAGGACGAAGTAACAACAGAGGACATTTGATCAGGATGTCTTTTCTTGCACGATACGAATAAGGAGTTGAGGAAAGGGTTTTCTGATACGGTAGTAACTGTTGGATTGGGAATGGTTCTCTGTTGCGAGATATTCTTGCTTTGAAGGATCTTAGACAAAGCTTCATTAACATTTTCCGCTGATTGCTTATCTTATAAATAAAGAAATTCAATCCTAACCTGTGGCTGGGCTCTCATGTCACTATGCTATCAACTCTTTCATCACTACAAAAGCACTTCTTTGTACGAGCCTTTAATAGATTCATACAATGTATCCACGGTGAGTCTTTAATTCAAAAGGCTTTTCAAGACAGTTAACAGGGTTATATAGATGTTTTTTTTTATGACACATCGATACAGTGAAGAAGTCAGAAGACAACTCCAATCAGGCCGTCTTAGGCCACTGCAACCTATGCGGTCGCAGTGGGCCCCGCACTTTCATAGTCCCCGCGCTAATTCAAAATATAAACGAAAATCTCCCGAATTAATTAAAATCTCATAAGCTCATAAAAATGTCCAGAACAATTATCAAAATTGTCATTTGTGGGTGTCATTCATTGCTGCAAATTCAAAACTACGCGCGACAATAGAAAAAAAAAGGGCATTGTCAGCTTTCATGTAATAAAATGTAATAATCGGGCGAATTTCTATCTTAATCGGAAGTTCCAATGGTCAATGGTGTGTGTGTGTATGCCATAGGTTACAAGGCTACAAGGTTCGTAAAATACAGATAATTTGATCGCAATTTATAACTTAGTTAAGTATGAATAAAATTCAAAGTCGATTTTTTTTCTTATAGAAAATCCTAAATTTCCCCTTATTATATCCTTATTTCCACACAGACTAGGCCCCGCGCTATCAGTTTTGCATAGGGCCCCGCAATTGCTAGGACCGGCCCTGCCTCCAAAAATCTATTTTATTCTATAACAATGAAGTTTCTTTAGCCAACTGCACCTGTTAAAACTATATAACATTTTAAATACCAACAAAGGAATTGGATCTTCACTGGATTCCTTCAGTCGAGAAACGACAATGGTGCATTTCTTAGAACACTTTTTCATGTGACCGTGGGGCCGTATTCTAGAGAGACTCTGCCATCCACAATAAATGTAAGTAAAGATGGTATTTATAATGGTGGGAGGGAAACCTAAAGCTTCTGTATTTAAGTATAAAACAGTTTAATATCTAAAGAAGATTAAAAAATATGTATTCAAGATGTAGGGCCTCAAATTTTACTTAAAGATTATTTATAAATAGCGAGAGCTAAGGTTCAGAAGCTCATTTACTATTTTCCTTAAAAATGCTGTCTCTGTAGATAATGTAAGCTATCCTGACCACTCCCGTTGTTCCAAATAAACACTGGGCACAGGTAGTAAGTCCATGATATAATATACAGGAGGTCTAGGACTAGACTAGGAGGCTATGCCCAGAGGATTAGGTCAGTGATGATGACTTTTAAAACACACACACGAGACCTCGTGCTGTTTTGCATTGTGCTATATTTAAAAGAGGTGTCAGAAGTGGAACAAATAATTCGATGGGCGTAATTAAATTATTCACATCACAGATATATACAATAGTAAAGCAAGAGATTGTTGAATCTCAAATGTTTGATTGAATCATTTATTTTTTAGTGTCATCGAAACATAGAAATAAAGAAATCTTTATCAATGTTGACTAAAAAGTATTACTTCTTTATTTTACTTCCCAGACAAATGTCAGGTCCAACAAATGTCATGTACATTAAATGTCAGGTAAAACAAATGTCAGGTCCAACAAATGTGAGGTCCAACTAATGTCATGTAAGACAAATATTAGTTATAACAAATATCATGTACAGCAAATGTCAGATACAGAGGACGTCATGTATAACATATGTCATGTATAGCAAATGTCAGTGACAACTAGTAACTTGTATAACATATTACGCGCTGTCTTGTGCTGCAAATGTCAGCTACACAGAATGTCATGTATAACTAATGTCATGTATAGAAAATGTCAGCTACAAACATTGTTATGTGCAGGAAATGTCATGTCCAACAAATGTCAGTTACAACAATTGACAGGATTAAAGCAGGTCTGGTACCCGGTACAGCTGAGCGGACACTGAGTCCAGAAATATAATCCACAAAATTCATATACCAGTCTTACAGAGATTCGAACTCAATATTTCAACGGCCATATCCGTCTCCACGTTTGAGTTATTTAATTAGATTCTTGCCTTTTTTTTTATATCATTAACACATGTACGCTAATTAGTTTGATTATAAATCAATGAAACATTCACTTAATCATAGTGTTGGTTACTTAAGCACAAATGATCTGCAGAATCTCAAATAGAGGCACCCCTTTCTTCAGTACATAATTAACATTTTTTTATGTCTAGAGTGAGAATCCGCAAAATATGTATAAATCTCAGCCATGATGTGATGACAGGCTCAAGGGCGGATCCTCATAACTTTATGAAGAAGAAAAGGCGATCGCCCCTACTGCCCCCTCTTTAGGTAGAGAGTATTACAAAATAAAATTATCACAAAATATGTCTTAACATTATGTGTCAAGGTCAGAATGGTCAAGCCAGGGCAGCCTAGATGTAATATTACATTAAAGTCCAGCGACTTTTTTTAGTATTGGTCTGTGTGGTACACTGTCCGCAGCGCCGTACGAATAGGACCTTGGACGTATACTGGACAGGAAGACGCTGGTGCTGAGAGAAGATCCATCCTCCTCGTCTGCCCAGCGGACATGGACATGATCTGGACCGTTATAAGCTTCACTCCCTGGAGTCCGAGGCAGCAGTCTGCGTGGCCTGGTGGTATGAGATTCACTGGCTGATCTGTGTCGCATCACTGGACTAAGGCACGAGTCGGTGGTGTCCGAGTTCACGGAAATATCGACCGTGTTCCCCTCTGGCGATTTAAGAAATGTCTTTGTGTGCAATGGACAGCTTGGGTCGTGGACATCGAGGGGCTGCTTCTTGCATTCTTCCTGGGTTGAAACTTTAGAATTAGATGAAGAATGTTTCTGATAACCAAAGAGCTGATCTTTGTAAGTACTTTGGACTAAGTTAGGCGACAGAAGCTTATGCTGCCCAGGAGGGCTAAGCATGGAAGATCGAGCGCTGGGAGCCGGCTTTAAGTAGTTGGGCCTGCTCCCGTACCTGCCGTTAGACCAGCTGTGACTCCGTTGTCGTAAAGCGTCGGCGAATGAAGTTCTGCTGTCAAATGTAAACGAACGCCCGGAAGGAGAGTTGTTCCTTCTAGTCAGCAGCCGGTGCGGCGAGACGTCGCAGCTGCTAGTTGCTCGGGCACGACCAGAGGTAAAAACCCTGGACAGTTTGATGTGACCGGAGCTGTCAACGCTGGGGGATAGTCGGTTGCTTTGTTGATTGTGTGCGTGAATTTCTTCAGACCCTTCCTTCGCGCTCATCCAGGATCGTCTGTCCGAGACTGTTTTACTGGAGCCGTCCACTGAAGCGATTGCTTCTGAGCTGAGCGTACACGTACAGACTGGAGTTGTTGTAACACCATTAACTTCAATGTCGTAATGAGTCTGTTTCTTTTTGCTGCGACGACTGGGCTTCACGTTTTCCGCGGGGCACCCATCAGCCATGTTGTACCAATCACGACTATCATAGGCGTTGCTGGAGCAAGTTGTGCCCATTCTACTGAGCCCAGGAAAAAGGGTGGAGTTGTGGGACTCTTCCAAGAAACTTAAATTCTTATGAAGACTCTCAAGCTTATGGTGACTAGAAGAACTCGTCCGAAAACAGCATAACGAATTTAGCAATGTCTCCTCATCACTTGACTTTATTTTGCGATTGTTACTGTTATTATTTCCGTCCCGGCGTCGTTTCAATAAAGCTTCGCCATTGTCACAGTTCTTTTCCAAGGGAAATGATTCTTCCAACGCCAGCTGAAAATCGCAAGAGCCCTCAGGAAAGACTTTGAGCCGGGTCTGGGGAGGGTTGGCTGACCAGCAGTTCATGGCATTGAAAGAGATCTAAACTCATCCAACAGGAGTTTCACTAAAAGCTCTATTCTGGTAGACATGCACAACGACAACAAGAGCAACAGACTTCAGTGTTCATGGAAGTGAAATGCATCTGAAAAAATAGGAAAAAAAGAAACGAATTTGTTATATGTTATTATTTATTTCTTAAAGAGTAAGCTATAAACCTAGATTGAACTATAAACCTAGACTAAGTTATAAACCTAGAGTATTTGAAAAGAAGAAGAAAGCAGGTGATAACGTTAAAAACTTCGGTTTACAAAATGTCTAACATTAAACATTAGGTCAATATAATTTTTATTAGCATCAAAGAGACTCCAATGCGACTTAAGACAATAAAGAGACTCCAAAGAGACTTCAAAAACTAAATAGACTCCAAAGAGACTTCAGACTTTAAAGAGACTCAAGAAAAGAGACTTCAGA
This sequence comes from Biomphalaria straminea, assembly GCA_021533235.1. Taxonomy (NCBI): domain Eukaryota; kingdom Metazoa; phylum Mollusca; class Gastropoda; family Planorbidae; genus Biomphalaria; species Biomphalaria straminea. The sequence goes on along the minus strand of JADKLZ010000130.1, from coordinate 31,422,679 downwards.
CACTAAATAGACTCCAAAAAGACTCCAAAGAGACTTCAGACACTAAATAGACTCCAAAAAGACTCCAAAGAGAATTCAGACACTAAAAAAAACTCCAAAAAGACTTCAAAAACTAAAGAGGCTCCAAAGAGACTCCAAAGAGACTTCATACACTAAAAAGACTCCAAAAAGGCTGTGCCCGTAGCAACAAATCAGACCTAACTTTGGAGCTGGAGAACAAAGACTTGAAACTGCTCTGCAAATAATTTTCTTCATTACATGTTTAATTCATAACAATTTTTTCTGTATACATATTTAATGTATTCCTTCTATTTAAATCACATACTTTTTGATGAAGAGAATGTTTCATTCCATGGAAGTCTTCGCCTTTAAAATAGACAATGCATGACCAGCATCAAAGTGATCAATTGTAATACTAAGGGTTTCAATAGCTGGACGTGGGTGTAAATATTGAATGACAAATTGGCAACTTTACATCAGTTAAAAACAATATTTATGGAAATGTTCTATATCAATGTATTTCTTGTCTTTCAGTGTCATATCAAATCATTTTGAATTCCCAGCGATGTCCATTAACATGTCAAGATTTGGGCAAACATTAGATACGAATTGAAATCATTTATGGGAAGTGAAACAAAGAGAACCAGAAAATATAGAGAAAACAAAAAAAAAACAAAAAACAAAGGGAGTTAGTGTTCTCACACAAGCTCTGAGGCGACCACCGGAGGTCCACCCATAGGTCATCTGCTTGGTAAGCAATTGCAAGTAATTAGAAATGTTTTTTTTTTGTTCTAATTACCAAAATATCAGAAGATGTGATCACAACATTAATGTTAATTAATAATTTTATTTATCGTTAGTATTGCTTTTATCAGCTTTTTATCAGCTTTTCAACTCATGGGTGGAACATGGATGGATTATGATCTCAAAAACAGCTCTAACGATTTTACTAAAAATTTTAGTTTATGTATATCTTTGAGATAAAAAAAATTATAGCTGATTTGCCACACAGGTGAAACTCTGGTTTAACCCTAACGATTTTTGGAATATAATGTGAACAAAAAAATTTGGTCTGGATTTCAAGATAATCTATCTACGCAGACGTCAGCGGGTATTCCCGCATGTATTCATAATTTTAAATAGTTAAATCATGGAACTATACTAATGGAACACCAGCTTCGAGTTTTTTACAAAGGCAAAGAGAAACGAAGTGCCGTCGCTCATCTTTTTCGCGCACCGTACGATTTGAAAAATCTGTGATGATGCCAAAGAAGAAATTTACTCGGCGAGCCACTTGGATCGACCTGCATTGAGAGTAAAACTTCCGTTTACTATATTTTATTAGATCTGTAGAAACTTTATCCATTTTCTGACTATCTCATAAAATAGATAAAATTCCCCTGAAAAAGAGATCGTCACAAAAGTTATTTTTTTCCATCACCCTATAAAATGCCACATTTTTTCCAAAAAAATAGGATCTTAATTCCGAAAATATAATCTTTCAGTGTTTATGTGTTTGGGGTATTTACACTAAATCTGGATGCAGACATGTCTAACGTTCCGCTAAATGCATATATTGTTACGATATGCAAAATCGCAAGGAAAAAAAAAGTAGGACACCTACATACGGTTTTGACACTCCAAGCTACGCATTTATACTTTTATTATTATTATTATTGACTCGCCTACAGGTAGATTTCTTTTTCACAGGAGGGGGATTGTGACGGGTTAAAATTATTGCTCTTTTTTTTTTATATTAAATCTAACCTTAATTAGTTATTAAAAATAATTAAAAAATCGCTCTTAAAATGATTGTTCAGTTATTTAAAGGAAGATAATCTTTAAAAAACTTTTTTTTCTATATTTTACATGTTTTTCTGATCAGTTTGTATTCACTTTCCTTAGTATCTATTGCTTTATATTTCAGTTTATTAATGCATTTTTTTTGTGTGTTCACTCCTCCACCCTGTTTGTGTGTTCACCCTTCCACCCTGTTTGTGTGTTAATTTTTCCACTCTGTTTGTGTGTTCACTCCTCCACCCTGTTTGTGTGTTCACCCTTCCAACCTGTTTGTGTTTTCACCCTTCCACTCTCTTTGTGTGTTCACTCCTCCACCCTGTTTGTGTGTTCACCCTTCCACCCTGTTTGTGTGTTAATTTTTCCACTCTGTTTGTGTGTTCACTCCTCCACCCTGTTTGTGTGTTCACTCCTCCACCTGTTTGTGTGTTCACTCCTCCACCCTGTGTGTTCACCCTTCCACCCTCTTTGTTTGTTCTCTCTCCACACAGCCTATTTATTTACTCCTCCTATTCACAGGGTGGAGGAGTGAACACACAAACAAAATAATTAAAAAATCGCTCTTAAAATGATTGTTCAGTTATTTAAAGGAAGATAATCTTTAAAAAACTTTTTTTCTATATTTTACATGTTTTTCTGATCAGTTTGTATTCACTTTCCTTAGTATCTCTTGCTTTATATTTCAGTTTATTATATGCATTTTTTTTAAATGCTGGTATTTTAGTGCACTTCGTTAGATTGAATGGTAACTCATTTCAAAAGTTATTTTAAGAATTATTACCTTGTTGTCTTCCCCCACATTGCTCAATGTTGAAAGCGATAAACTCATAGAAATAGATAACGCATAGAAACACAATCAATAAAGGTAATGGGAGAGGAACTACAAGCCAAGTAAGCCTGGAGAATAGGAGGAGTAAATAAATAGGCTGTGTGGAGGGAGAACAAACAAAGAGGGTGGAAGGGTGAACACACAAACAGGGTGGAAGGGTGAACACACAAACAGGGTGGAGGAGTGAACACACAAACAGGGTGGAGGAGTGAACACACAAACAGGGTGGAGGAGTGAACACACAAACAGAGTGGAAAAATTAACACACAAACAGGGTGGAAGGGTGAACACACAAACAGGGTGGAAGGGTGAACACACAAACAGGGTGGAAGGGTGAACACACAAACAGGATGGAAAAATTAACACACAAACAGGGTGGAAGAATGAACACACACATACAAAGAATACACATATATAAAATAAAAGTTTACTCGGTAGAAAGAAAAAAAAAGTCGTTTGAATGAAATGAACCAATGTAAACATCCAGACACATTGAATGATGTTATGCACTTTATCACTTAGGAGAATTAAAATGATTACGAGTAGAGTTAATACACTATTAAATGTGACTCGCTGGTTTCAATATAACATGAACACTGTCTGGTCCAGTCCTATGATGCCCGATAGAACAAACAACTCAAAGTCATAACATCGAATTGCCAGCCATGTCGATATCTGCCACAAATGTTCAAATCAGACATTTAATTGAACATTCGCTGGTTATGTCAACATGCTATTTATATCAGCAATCACTAATTATGCCAAGGCCATTTCTATCAGGACTCATTTCTCGTTCCAACTTAAACTGCGCTTTCAAGTTAAGCATTAGCTCGTATTGTTGCCCTATTACCCGCAGTGTTATTGACATATACATATGTTTACGCCAATCTAACCCAAGCCCCTTAGCATTGATCAGTTTAGCATTGACAACTTCTATTTCATTCTTCTGCATCCATTCATTTACCTCCTTAGTAAGTCCATATGCAGCATGGCTTTCTTTCCCATAGAATGTCAATATTTGAATAGATGATCACATCAAATGTCCAGATTAGAATTTTTTACCTCGTGTTTTCATATTTCAAATTTCACTTCCTAATGGACGATAAAAAATAATGATCAGGAATTTTATCATGATTGTTGTTTGTGTTCCAGAGCAGAACGGCAGATAAAAGGCCATGTTGTTCTCATCACAAAGTCATTTGTCATGATTAGTGAAACCTTTCCATGCTTTCTGTTCGTTGCAAATGTTTGCAGAACTTAATCAGCATTTTTTTTTTAATTTCAGTAAAAAACAGAATCGTGTGACAGAGGCGGCACATGTGACCTGTGTGCTGAAAAGTTGCCACCTGACATCTATGTGGAAGACCACAGAGGCGGCACCTAAGACCTTTGGAAAGACCGCAGAGGCGGCACCTGAGATCTTTGGTAAGCAGGGCCGGTCCTAGCGATTGCGGGGCCCTATGCGAAACTGATTGCGCGGGGCCTAGTCTGGGTGGGAAAAAGGATAATAAGTGAAAATTAAGATTTTGTATTAGAAAATAAATTCGGCTTTGCATTTTATTCATTCTTTTCTAAGTACAAAATTGCGAACAAGTTAACTTTACTGTACGAACCTTGCAACATAAGGCATATTTATATACCAGTGACTATAAAAGTAAATAAAGTATTAGAACTTCCCATATGCTAGGACAAATCTGTACAAATGCTCTTTCTTCCCTAGTGCCATTAGAGCATGGAATGGGCTACCTGAGCTAGCCAGGAAAACCAGTGACTTGGCAGAATTTAATTCATTGGTTAATATGCATGACTGAATACATGACGCGTAGGACGTAATAATCTTTTTAGAAGTAACGTCTGTATTATATAAGATAAGATAAGGGTAAAATTCGTCCGATTATTACATTTTATCACATGAAAGCTGACAATGCCATTTTTTATCGCACATAGGATTGGCGTTTTCTCTCCTTTCCCATTCTTGGATCAAGTTGAAACTTTAACTTAATTGTTTAATGTCCTCAACAAAATGACAAATGACGATTTTGACTTCTTTTCAGGAGATTTTTTAATGAGTTTTCAGTAGATTTTAAAAACCGCATTACATTTCCAGGAATGTTTCGTAGATATTTTGCAATTAATAATCACACATAGAATTAACGCGGGGCCTATGAAGGCGCGGGGCCCACTGCGACCGCATTGGTTGCAGTGGCCTAAGGCCGGCCCTGTTGGTAAGAACGCAGAGGCGGCACCTAATACCTTTGGAAATACCGCAGAGGCTGCACCTAAACCTTTGGAAAGACCGCAGAGGCGGCACCTGAGATCTTTGGTAAGACCGCAGAGGCGGCACCTGAGACCTTTGGAAAGACCTATCAGCAGAAGATATGGAAAGCGTAGTCGTTAAGTTCATATCAAGCAGTTTTATATTTTTCTATAAATTATTCGCTTCCTGGCACGATTATAAATTGATACAACCCCCACTGCTAACCGGATGTCTTACATTGTGTCACGTGGTCTGTCTATTGTGTCATGTGGTATGTCTATTGTGTCATGTGGTCTGTCTATTGTGTCATGTGTTCTGTCTATTTGATTATGTTGCTCTTTGTCTTGTATTAGTGCCATGACTACCCACAGATTCAATTAGCCATGTCAAGACTTATTGCATTATTTAGTCGTAATAATACTTAACAGAGTCCGTCCGTAACGAAGTAGTCAAGTCTTGACACTTACTATTCTAATATATAGAAATGGACTTGGCATAATTAGTGATTGCTGATATTAATAGCATGTTGACATAACTAGCGAATGTTTAATTGAACGGCTGATTTGGATATGTGTGACAGATATCGACTTGGCTGGTAATTTGTGGGAAGTGTGGTCGTGAGACCAAATACGCTTGAACTTGGCTTGGCTATGAAGAGGGCTCGAGGTTCGACACCCGACTCGAGCTGAGTTGTGTATACTGAGCTTCTGAAGGCAACATGGAAAACCTTCTCCGAAATGCACCCTCCCCCCCCCCCCCCACTGTTTCACAAATGAGATTGGACCATAGCGTTCTGAGCATGCCATAAGCATGAAAGTAGTGCTATATATATAAATGTCTAGGACATCGGTTCTCAACCTTTTATGCTCGGCGACCCCTTTTTACAACCCCCCACTCTGCCGCGACCGCCACCCACACATACAGCAATAGAAGAGTAGACATTAACAATCCATATTTTCGATAGTCTTAGTCGACCCCTAGCAAATCGTCAATCGACCCCCAAGGGGGTCGCGACCCACAGGTTGATAACCCCTGGTCTAGGTTAAATTGATGCATAGTTCATAAGAGAACTTTGAAGACCTTATTAAATAGTTTTTCTTTCGCTGTTAACAAAAATTATTCCAGAATTTGACAACGAATGAGCTTGCCCACTTGTACAACTTAACACAGAAATTGCTCACTGACTCACAACTATGTAAATGAATAACAAATAAAGTAATATGTAAAATTAAAAAAAAAACATGTAAATGTTCCTACGCTTGTCCACTGAATTCTTGTGCCACTCAGAGCTTTATGTTAACATAACTTGGAAGCTGTCACCTGTCAGAAGGAAGTTATTCAAAGATATTTCCAATATATCACAACAAACGATCAAGCACATTGACTGAGAGCGGACACACTGTGTTCATAAACTCGGTCAATAAATCACGTAAATGTCAATGTATCTATTTTTAAAAAATCCCGGTACCTCTAAGTGGACTTACCAACTCAACCTCCGATTAAAAAAATAGAGCCAATCATAATAAAAATCAAAGAATCAATGGCGGACGAACAGCTCACACTTCAAGGATACCGCAGGCTATTAAGTTAATTGCGTCCCATTAAACGCTACCAGGTCATAATGTAGCCCACACTGACACAGCAACACATCTCTTCAAAGCAGCGAGGTAGATCTTGCTCCAAGTTTTTAAGTTTACCAATTGAATTAACACATGGCAGTTTGCTGAAGTGATAATCTGGGGAAATAACTATTGAAAAAGAAAAGTGTTCTCACATCTATTCAATAGTTTGTCATGGCAGACGTAGATCTGTGTCTGAACGTGATTTTATTGACCAGGAGAGTTCTTGCCTGTCAAAAGGAAGTTATCCAATGACAAGAGTGGGAGAAGGGAAATGACAGCGCAATATGGCAGGTCAAGGTCGACGTTATCGATGGTGTTGCAGGAAAAAAGAAGTTAGAGATTTAAAATTTAAAGAGTTTTGCATAAACTATACTTTTACACACACACACACATAAACACATATGCACTACACTAGTTACATTGGCACGCCTAGGTTTCTGAGCAGGCTGTGGACAGAAAATTAGAATTTAGAAATGGGGAGACAAGCCAGGCTGTAAGGAAGCAGACAATTTACCGTGGGTAGACAATTGACATGGTACAGGCCGTGGGTAGACAATTGA
>JADKLZ010000130.1:31374554-31393279 GCA_021533235.1 Biomphalaria straminea | reverse complement strand
GTTGTTATATGTGTGTGGATGTGTGTGTTGTTATGTGGGTGTGGGTGGGTGTGTTGTTATATGTGTGTGGGTGTGGGTGTTGTTATATGCTTGTGGGTACGTGTGTTGTTATATGTGTGTGGGTGTGTGTGTTGTCATATGCTTGTGGGTGCTTTATCAGAATAAACATATTTTTGGCAGCCACTTACAATTAATTTTTTTAAACATTATAACCAGTGTGTGTGTGGTGGGTTGGTGAGAAATAAAACAAGAGCTGGGGAGGGAAAGGCTGTTTAAAATACTTATGTTATGTCTCTTTATTACAGAGCAAGATACAAAGTTTTATCATGAAACAGCAGAGCACTGATAAGCCATAAGCCTTGTAAATACCTTGTCTATTTTTCAACAATCCCTGATATTCCCAGTCTGCCATGTAAACGTGATTAGAGTAAGTTGACCTCAGAATGTGAAATCGTACCGATTGAAGACACCTTCAATAGATGTTGATAGCAGACAACGCTTACAGAGGGTGTGTACACTGCTCGAAAGGAGGCTGGGAAGTCTTCACACAGAAATGAAAAGTGTACTAAAGGAGTACATATTTGAAACAAACAACAGAAAAAAATAAAACTTAAAAAAAAAACTTATTTAAGGAAAAGAACCTCTAATTACTGCCATTTGTTACTTACAGGCTTTAAAACAAAATTTATTAAATTAGTATGATATGATAAACTAATAAGATAATTTTTGGATTGATTCATGTATTGTCACCGACTAGGAATAGTTATTCCAAATTTTAACTTGAATGGGAAAAGGAAGACATAAAAAGACGTGTAGGCCTAGCCATAGACATAAATAAATATAGACTGGAAAAAGGAATTAACTTCATGTAACTTGAAAACATGTATATGTATTGAATTCGGATTTCCGAATCATGAATAATTTAGAAATTGCATGATCTTCAGTCTTAGAGATTAAACAAAATTTATAGACATAAAATAAAGTACACACAATTGCAGCTCACAAATTTTCACTTCATAAAACTCTCTTATTGGCCAGTCTATATTTATGAAAATCAATGCACATAGGAAGACTCACCATAAGATTTGTCAACATTTAATAAGATTATTTCGGTGGACCCAAGTTATAGGGTTGTCACTATTAGATCTACAGTTGCTGGGTTTTACTTTATAGCTACGTGCCAATGAGCCTCGCCTCTCTATAAACTCAGTGCCGTAGGTACGGAGTTAGCACGTTAGAAGTTATTCTTGAAGAAGTTATCATTTGTTATGAGTTCACTTCAACGCGTGTCAGATCCATGTATCCTAAACTGAAACGTTATTTCTTAGATTTTATTAATGTAGAGTTTGTTCGTTATAAAAGAAATTGTTCAAATTAATACTTTATGTTCGGCCTCTAAAACATCTACAGAACCTATCATGAACTGCTATTCAACAATAAACGCACCTTATTATTATCCTATACTCTTAAGCGAGCAATTCTTGTATATATATATATATTTATTTATTTATTTATAAATTTTATTTCGAAAACGGCTCTAACGATTTTCTTTAAAATTTCAAGGTATGTGCGTATTAGTGAGAAAAAAATTCTGAACTCATTGGCCACATCGGGAAAACTCGAGTTCGACCGTTATTTCGATATGAAAATGTCTCAATTTAATTTTGGTCAGAATACTTTATGAATGAAATGGAAAATTTATGAATGAAAGTTTTCCATAACGAAAACGGGAAAAACGCTGCTTACGTCACTATGCTTACCTTACTACAATGCAAACAAGAACGAGTTTTAAAGTATCAATGGACCTAATTAAACATTTGCGCACCATCTTATTGAAGATTGATTTATTATAGAACTATGGAAGGAAAGTAATGAAATTAAATGTACCGATGTATGATTAGTTATTGCGTATTAAGTGCTTAATAAATTGTTTACAATTGCGTAGAGCGGTGTAGATTTCTCATTAATCTTCGGATTTGATGTCAAGCCTTATTATAATTATAATTTTGCTGGTAAAATTATGACCATGTGTTCATGCTTCAGTGTCTAATGTCCCGTACCAAAACAAAGGAAATGGTGATTACACAGCTGCTCTACTGCTCCTTACTTTCTCACACTGAACAAGATATCTAAACTTGGGGTTACCGTTAGGGCGTGGTGACGAAAGGCCCAGGAGATATATGAATGGAAGGATGTGTAAGAGCAGGCCATATCTTTCCATGGGCTGTAGCACCAGTAGCAGTAGTATATTACCTTTCTTAGTTATAAATTATTTAACCGAGCAAGGCTCGGCCACCTGATATTTTCTAGTTAAGTGAAATTCATTTGATGCATATATCAGAAGCGTATGTTAAATTGATGTAGTATTGTCTTACAGTGCAAAAATACATAGAGCATTCAGCCTTCACAAATACAAAAAAAAGAAAAATAATACTAATAAAATATTCAGAATAAAAATAAATTTCATATTCCATATCCTAGGACTACATCACATACGTGACTTTCTTAATGCCACTACAACAAGGAATGAATTGCCTGAAAATTGACAGAAAAAATGTTTAAGTCTTTAATTAGCATGCAGGACAAGTTGGATACGTGTAGGACTTTATCATCTTCTGTAACATAGGATATTATCCTACATAATAATAAATTTGATTCAAAACTGCAGTGACTTCAATTATGGTACAGGACAGTACAAACTCGTTCAAGCTTGTTTTCTGAAGTCTAGAACAATCAAAGGTGCAGAACTCTTTAGAAAACCTTTAATGGAAGTGGAAAAACAGAGAGAGAGGGATGAGGGGCCGAGAGATTGAGAAGAGATTCATTTTTAAGAAATATTACACATTATTGAAAGAAGGGGGCTCATACGTCACCGTCGAACGGCCCCCTTCTTTGTCAAAATCTTGAAAACTCTGATTACTCTGAACTGAGGTCTTGACTATGTCGAGGATAGATACCAAGCCATTCTGCTGTTTGTATCTTCCTTATAGCTAGAATATTTTATGCACATTGGGTATATGGTAGCATTATCTCCTAATTAGAGTTAATTACATGGTAATATTCGCTAATTAAAAAAAATATAGCCTACTTAAAGAAAGGATATACAACAGAAACTAACCAGTATCAGGACTAATACGAAGAAGGGGATTAAAAATGAATTAATGTCTTGTTAACAAGGCCATAAATGTGCTGTTAGAATCGTTGATTTTTAGAGCAGTGATTTTTTTTTTAGCACCAAACAAAAAAAAAGTAATCGTTGTGAAAAATAAAATGTAAACAAGCAAAATATTTTTTTAAACATTTTAAATTGCAGCTTCCTAAGAGAAGGAAAAGCAAAAAACACATCCTTATCTCTCAATACTATAAGATTAAACTCCCTTTCCTAAAAAATGATTAATTACCACTATTTGATTAACTAATTGGTTCATTTGTTTGTTTTGTCATTGACTAGGAATAATTGTACACAATTTCAACTTAATCTGAGAATTGAAAGTGGGAGAAAAAAAGTGTACCAGACAGACGGACGGACGGACGGACGGACGGACGGAGTGAGATATTAAAAGCTTTGTAAAAAAAATGTTTACATTTTCCTTTATCATAATTTCATATATTTAGCAAAATTTAGCTTTTTAAATAACAAGTTAGTGTTTGGCCTGACTTAACTATGGCGAACAAAATGACAAAAAAAAAAGACAAGGTTACAAAGACAGTTTGTGTGGAAACACAAACTCAAAATTGGTCCCCGAAGTGGTCCACCCAGAAAAGAAAAAAGTAACCGTTGCATCAGAACTTTAATTGGTCTAAAATATCATGATGTCGGATTTTCAATATCTTTTCCAGTTTACGAAATCTAAGCAGGACGGACGGACAGACCACACAAAACTAAAAAACTTTCGTGGGCCGTTAACTAAATCTAGCACTTAGCTTTTTGTCTGAGTCTATTGCGATAGAGATTTCGTTTCTCTAATCATAGATAGATGGAATGCTGATGCAAACATTTCTAGACTTATGCTAATCTTAGCTGTCTCTTGACGAGAGTAATCTCCCTTGGGCAGAGAAGTGATCTGGAATAAACACTTTAAAAAAGATATTTCATCTTCTTTTTTAGTCTGGTTTCCTATAAGAAGCCAACAAACACGATTTCTTTGCCTTGTTTTTTTTTTTTAAAACATTAATGTGATTAAAATGAACGTCGCAGATATTTTAAAGATCATGTAAAATGGAAGCTAAAAAATTGAACATCTAAAAGAAAATACAATAACAATTTAAAAGTGCAGTGGAGGAAATGTTTCTGCTGCATCATTATCCTCATCAATCACGTCCGGGCGCGTTACAAGCACTGTGACGTTGTACATAAATGTTCAAAGAGTAAGACTGTTCCAGTCCAACATTTTTTTTTCTTCTGGTGACCTTAGCTTCGTCCTATTGGTTAGCGCACAGCGTTTCCAAGCCCAAGATTTTTGTCTAATACCGTATCCAGTCTCTGTTCATTACTATGACTTTATGACTTCGAACTTTAGCGTACTGTTATTGCTTATGTAAACGACGAGGGGATTTTGTATTTTGTAGCCTGGAGGTAAGATCTTGTAATAGGTCTGCATTACTTTACATATTCTCCAGCCATGTCTATATAACTAGCAATCCAAAGTTAAAAATGGGCCAATATGCTCAGTAGTCTCTAGTATCCTTGCACTTTGGTCCAATCCGAATTGCGGACATGTTGGTACTTGGAAGATTTCTGTAAACACCATACCGCTTGAGTCTCAAATGGTGGTACTTGGAAGATTTCTGAAAACACCATACTGCTTGAGTCTCGAATTAAAGATGTACAGTCTCCTGCGGAGATTCAAACCAGAGCCAACCCCTTCAGCTAAATTAATAAGCGGTGTATGCAACTCAGCCCCAATCCCTCAATTTTCTCGAACAATTTTGTTTATGGTTAATTCTATTGTTTATTTTTATGCTTAGAAGGCTATCTGTACAAACAACAACAAACAACAACTAAAAACATGGCGAAGTGCAGCTTCTTGTTCAAATGAATCCTTTCTGCCTTAGGTCGCCTTAACTAGTCCTAGAAACATTCGTACTCGGAACATTTCTGTTAAAGTGGGTTAACAACGATAGATACAATTTATATTGAATTCCGTTACGTAAGTAAGTAATAAGATTTGAACTTGCTACTTCAATAGCTCATAACTTCATTTCAAAATTCGGTCGACGTTTTATTTTCAAAACAAAAGAAAAATTAGGACGAGATCGTGTCTTGACTAGGAAGAAAAAAAAGCTAGAGTATCGATATTCCTCTTTCTGGCCGACCATCTGTTGCCTTCTGAACTCGATATTTGAAATAATCGATCCTTTTGCGTCCCGTCTGATTTCTCTGTGAGCTAATATTACACGAGTATGAATGTATCCGAAAGTCTGGACAGTATCTCATTACTATGCAACGGAGCTGACTTTATGAATACTTGCAGACTGTGTAACTCTGTAATCTGGGCGCTCGGGGCTACTTGTGGGGCGGTAAAGAGGCGGATGATGGAGAAGTCAGACGTCAGGATATGATGTTATGACTAAGGGAAAGATCTGAGTAAAGATAAAAGGAAATCTGTCTATTACCTTGTTTCCGTTTCTCTGCCCTATAGCTCTCTCTACCTTATGGCTCACTCTACCCTTTCGCCCTGGAAACTGGATAAATGTTTATTTACCTTGGTATTTCTGAAGAGAATTTCTAAGTTTATTATAACTGAACTCTGACAAGTATACGAGTAAATATTATAAGAAGATCAAATCTAGGGCGAAATGTCGATGTGTAGCACGTAGACTTATTAGAAGCGTCTATTTGATAATACCATAAAGCAATTTGCATTGGTTTTCCGGGCATTTTGTTCAAATTAGAAAAGAACAAAGCATTAATTATGATACACTTAATAAGCTTAAGATTACACTAAAGAACACTGAACTCCATCAGCGACGCCAACACCAGACGCTGGGTACATCAAGCTCTTTAATAATACAATCTCAGGTAACACAGGTTACAGACATTCATATGAACTTTCATAAATTTCCCCTTTCAGACCTTGTGGTCTGTAGAGCAGATGATGTAAACGTCATCTGTTTCTGTGGCCTACTTTTAACGAGGGTGTCATGTGACCAGCACAACGACCAACCGCCTTTACTTTTCCCCAACTATATTCAGGTACACATTAGAGCTGGGTGGACTCAGAGACACCCGAATATCCCGAAATTGAAAAACCCAGTCTTCACCAGGATTCGAATCCTGGACCCCGATTCGGAAGCCAAGCGTATTAGTGCTCAGCCACCGCGCCTCCATGAATTTTCTTACCAAGGGCAATAATTCTACATTCTAACAAGTCACTGAAACACAATGTCACCAGGAAGATCTATGGTCTATGGGGCAGATGATGTTAAGGTCATCTGTTTCTAACAATTCACACATTCACTGAAACACAATGTCACCAGGAAGAGGACAGATATTTTGGAGTTCCCCTAAACAAATGTAAAATGTTCCTGCACTATAGAAAATATTTTAAGATTGAAAGTGAGACCATAGAGTCATCTCATTTTTAAAATCAATAGAGGTCGAATTTCATATTCGTCTATGACATTTGAGCTTGTCGTAGATTACACAACTATTTACCTAACTATCCGATATGCCCAGAGGCTATCATGGCTAGCCAACCGACAGTTTCAGTAAGACGTCCAACGATTTCTTTAAGGTTCATAAATAACATGGAATCCTTATCGGCAAGTCTCATTGCGCAGTGTCGTGCGAGTATCAACACGTGAACGCCATTTCATTCTGTTCCTCTCTATAACCTCTTCCTGGTGGAATGCCGGCCCAACCACCCAACCTCTTTTCTCCATTGATCGTTTCCCAGTCTTACTCTGTCTCTGTCTTCTTCAGTGTCCATCTTAAAGCAGTCTTGGTCAATGCGTCTGTTCCAGGCCCATGTCCCGGCCAACTCCATCGTGGGCTATAAGCAATACAGAGACACCATTGAATAGAACTGAATGGCCTTTGTGTGCCTCAAGTAAAACGTGTAAAACCAGGTCAACTTTTTGGGACAATAAATAAATTAACGGACATTTCATTGAATTAGTTTGATCTTTCGTTAAATGTCAAGAAAGAGAGGGGGGGGCATATCTAAAAAAGCTATTAAAAAAAGTCGAATTTTATTTGAAAAGTATATTATTTTTAGCGGCTGCCGAAGGAGGAAAAGACGCTGGTTTAATGTGGCCTGTCTGTCCGTCCTATTTATATATAAGAAACTAGGAGAGAAAATAAAAATCGGACATCATGATATTTTAGATCATTCAACGTTCTGATGCAATGGCTACTTTTTTCTTCTCCAAATATGAACCGCCAATTTTTAAAATTATATTTTAGTTTTGGCCCATAATTCATTTCTTCCGTATAGACTATAGAGTGATAGTTTTGACTGCTTGCTCCCATATTTGGGCTTTGTGTCAAATGTGTCATTACGCTCAATTTGTTAGAGAGAGAGAGAGATAGAGAGAGAGAAGGGGAGAGAGAGAGAGAGAGAGTGTGTGTGTGTGTGTCTCTCTCTCTCTCAATTAAATTGTTTCCGTACTTTATTGTCGAGTCTCATGGGTGATAAAGATAAACTAGATCCCATCGTTTACATAAACTCGACCAGTAGTAAAATATTGCAAAGACTACTTTTGATACATTACTAAATGCAACTCTTTTTAGCGGACCCTGAAAGGGGAAAAGACACTATTAGTTTTGTGTGGAATTTCTGTCAGTCCGTCCGTTCGTTTGGATCTTGTAAACTAGAAAAGACAGTGAAAATCCGACATCATAATATTTTAGAAATTTCAAAATTCTGATGCAACGGCTACATTTTTTTTTCTGAAAGTGAAAAATCTATTTTAAATCCATTGTGCAAGCTGTTTTTTCATAAAAATACACAATTTTACAACTATTCACTATTAATAGTAGCAAACACGGGAGGGTCTTTGGTGGGGGAGATGACTATTTACCGTAATTTTAACACATTTATGCAAACGGTTTTAGATTTTTTGGAGATTTTTTTTTAAAATGTGTATTGCTAAGTTAAATAAGTTATATTACATTAATAATAATAATAATAATAATAATAATATCCCAGGAAGGATGGAGGCCGTGGATTGCAGAACATCTTCAAACTGTGCAAGACGCAAGTATCAAAAATACGATCAAAACTGCACGCCTCCAGAAACGAACTAGTTTCCTTCTTACGCAAATACGACTCCGAAGCGACCCCTCTGAACCTACACAATGTTGATGTTAATGTCGGTCTGGACGACGCAGAGCATGAGATTCGTCAATGGGAAGAAAAAACACTCCATGGAAAATTCCCAGCTTTATTACATGGGGACAACATCGACAAGGCTGCTTCCTTAGCATGGCTCAAAGCAGGTCATCTCTACCCTGAAACTGAAGGCTTTGTTACAGCAATACAGGACAGAGTAATTAGGACAAAAAATTACGAGAAACATATCCTAAAACTCAATATTGTTGACAAATGCCGAAAATGTGGAAATGTTGGCGAGTCAATTGAACACATAATGGCAGGATGTTCAGCCCTATCGGAATCTGCCTACCTAGGCCGCCATAACCAAGTTGCAAAGCTAATACACCAACACTTGGCTTTGACACACAATTTGATCGGGAAAGATACTCCTCCTTATTACAAATACTCGCCACAAGAGGTTCTCGAGTCTACTGATTATCTGCTGTACTGGGATAGACCAATTTTGACCGATAAAACAGTGGATTTTAATCGACCTGATCTGCTGCTCATCGATAAAAAGGAAAAAGCCGCTATCATCATCGACATTGCTGTACCACTATCTCACAACGTAAGAAAAACTGAGTTAGAAAAACAACGAAAATATGGGAACCTAGGCTTGGAGATTAAGCGTCTATGGAAGCTTTCTAAGACAACAATATACCCCATTGTTATATCAACCGAGGGGATAATAACAACTGACCTCACAGATACCTTCAAGGCCCTTGGCATTCCTAGGAACATTCTAGTTGCCTGTCAGAGGGCGGTACTGCTGCAGACCTGCCACATCACCAGAAAATTCCTCAGTGGAAACTGATAAAGGGACTACGATGAATTTTGTTTCCTTTTATGAAACTCGACCCTGGCTGCGCCAGAGAAAGAATACTCGTTCTTTTATCATAATAATAATAATCTTTATTGTCCATAAGGAAATTTGTCTTACAATTTGTGCATTATACCAAACAAAACATTATAACTATAAAGAGAAACAGAATGTTCATTCACACCAGACTCACACACAATTTACATGTCAAAAGTTTACATCAGATTGTTACTGTTTAGTGATTTGATTGCCAGAGGAACAAAAGAGTTTTTGTGTCTGTTTGTCTTTGCTATCGGTGTCCTATATCTCTTTTGTGATGGTAAAATCACAAAATCCTACTACATTAAAATTTTTTTTTGCTTTTTTTTTCAAGAGAAAAAATCTATTTAGTATGCGTATAAGTTGGGCATAATTTAAAACAACAATTAATCAGTAGTTTTCACATTGTTGCGTGAACTGTAGCATTGTATACCCACATAGAACATTTAACTAAAGGAACAATTGTTGTTATTTATTTATTACCATGCCAATGGTCTTTTTTTTTCTTGAAGAATAACACACTGACCCTTCACAAAACAATTAGATCAATTAGTTATTCATTATAAGACACCAGTTAGGTTCGCATTTAACTTCACATTCACTTTCACCTATCCTTTGGTTCTGCTGGACCGCTGGGGCACCACACAAGATCAATCAACCTTCTTTCGCCGTTCTTCTCTGTCATTTGTCTTCGATAAAATTTAATTTTAATGTTCTTTCTAAAAAAAATATTAAAATCTGCCTTTTTTACTTGCCTGGGCGTACTATTTCGGGGGCCGATTTTGACAGTGTGTTTACACACAAACTGTTTTTGTAACCTTGTTGTTTTTCTTTAATTTCGTAACTCCATCCATTGGATGTAAACGTCTAAACATATTAGATTAGAATATTTTAAATACCACTTCTCTTCGTAAAAAGATTAAATTAGTTACGTAATTTAGCTGTCTGTCTCTGTGGAAAAGAAAGATGTTTGAAGCGAAGGAAGAGCTCCATTCAGTTTAAAACTTTCTGTCTGGATTTAATGGAAATAAATGGAAGGAACGTTGCTACAATTATAGGCCCACACGTCTGACGCTAACTAGAAATTTGGGCCTGTCATTTTTTTTTCCCTCTCTGGGTCGATTTCAATATCTTGGTGTTCGCTGCTTGCATGAGCTGAGAGATTTCACAAGAGTTCCCTCCCTTTCTTAGAGGAACAGACGACAACAAGATGGTGGTGAGTCAATGAGCTATTTACCGACTTGTGCTTTTATTAGACCAAAGGTCGTATGTTAGACCAAAGGTCGCATGTTAGACCAAAGGTCGTATGTTTAGATGAAATTGATTGGATGGATTTTACGAAAAGTTATTGGAAGAATTAAACGTAAAATTCAACCATCTTGTAGAATGTACTGTTCCCTACGTCCGAAGGGCTCTGTCAAGTGGGAGATAAAATAGATGCCAATCAGGGGCGTAGCTAGGAATTTTCCATCGTTTGAGGGCCAGGAGTCCTGATCCCTTTGAGGGCTCCTGCATTTTGCGTAATATTTAATTTTTAATGTAAAAACACTCATTGGGGAGGGGGCTCCATCAAGTGGGGTATCTGGGGGATTTTTAAATTCTCCCCCCTCCTCCCCACCCTAGCAACGCCACTGCCAACCATTACGACATATCCTGCTTGTTGACTTTGTTTCCCCCGTGAGAGACACAAAATCCGAAGGGAGTCATTCCTATGATTAAACAATTCTCCCTTTGAAAGGTCCCACAGAAGGGAAAACGCATCGCGCGAGTTTGCTGAGATTGACTTGAACCTGAGTTAGCCTTTATTACATCCCCACCAAGGTACATGACCTCAAACCCACAGGGTGACCTCACTAGAGGCCTTACTTGGACATTCATTTCCTCTTTAACGTCATTTCTAACAGGTGGGACACATTAGTGACCAGTAAAACTACATCTAAAAAGGAGGAGCGGGTCGACAGGAAGCTATTGGACTACAGAGCACTTGGCATGCTGTGGTGTGCATGGCAGTGTTCTAATCCAATGCTGTGGTGTGCATGGCAGTGTTCTAATCCAATCATAAAATCAATAGTTATTTGTTTTATCTTGTAGACTAAAAAAACTGAGAGAGGAGTAGCATTTTCTTTGACATGTTTTGGAGGTTTCTTCAAAATGGAAGATTAATACTTCGAAGCCCAAACCTTCCACAGGACAGTTAGGCAGCAGGACAGTAGGACGACAGGTCAGGAGGACAGTAGGACAGTACGACAGCAGGCTGTGGCGGAGGGCTGGGTTCGAACCCGTTATCATTGAGACGACAGTCCAGAGCGCATACCACGCGACCAGTCAGCTACTTTGAAGATGACGTTAAGAGTCATACGATAACATTTATGAACACACACAGGAAGGTCGTCAAGGTCGTCTTTTAAGTAGCAGAAATTTCGAAATGTATAGGATAGTAAACAAAAACAACCTATAAAAATACTTGTGGGCAGCACAATGACCAAATTATTTATTTCCCTAGGTCAGGTCATGTATTCATTAGAGATACGTAACTTCATGGCGTCCTTAAAATCCCTTAGTTAAATATCCTAGTCTTCACCAGAATTGGAACCCAAAACCTCTCGGAAGCCAAGTGTTTCCACGACCCGTAAGTAAAGTTAAACTAGTTCGCCACACCGTTCGACAAAGGGGGCCGACATCAGTCTCCTGATAACTGGAGTGGCGGCCCCTGCACGGAACGTGGCCGTTACAGTCTAGGAATATGAGGTCAACTCCCCATGGTTAGTGCTGCCCTCGGCCACTTGTAGCGAGTGGGACCCGAGGCGCTGTGTACACGGTACGGTCACTTTACACGATCCATGAACGTTACTGCTGGGGGCCCTCAGACAATTATGTTATAAGCCCTTTTTTGTCCAATTAAACTTTCTCTTTAAAAAATAAATACGATACTGTAGTTGGCAACAAAGAATGTTTATCTTGTGGGGACAGTTCAACACAATGCAAATGTTATCAATTCGAGCTAGATATAAGCCAACTATGCGAAGTTTTAGTGGGCTCAGTGCTATGAGTGACAACAGCGCAATAAGAAACAATATGTTATTAAGATGTTGATATTACTAAGTGAAGAAGCCCCACTTACAGGCATGTTCGTTGGATAAAAGCCTTTCCAACGATCAAAGGGATAATGGCGCTTCGGCGCAAATTACCTACTGGACTTTATCGAAGGTCATGGATCTGGTCATAACTCTGGTCATAACTCTGGTCTAGTCGACCGGCTTCAATGAAATTACCTCAGCTTTTGGAAACTTTAGAAGCGAACTTTAAAAGCTTTCATTGACTTTTTATTCTAAAATGAAAATTAAATTCACATAAATAAACAAAACGCCCTAATTTGACTTTTTTTTTAAAGAATATCTCGTACGGATTTGAACACAACAGAAATGATGTCGATAGTACGTGCACTAACCACTGGACCAGGCAATCTATAGTTGGATACTTTGTAAAAACTAACTTTTAAACGTTTTATTTTTATTTCATTAGAGTCTTCCAACTAATACAGTGGGTGTCAATAAATGATGACCTACTTCTAAGTGGTCGCTAACCCAACCTAAATTAAAATATAAAAACAAAGCAGCACACTCAACACATGTCCTAAAACACACAGACAACATGTTGTTGACATCAATCAGCATAAACTTGACACTTGGATTTCTACAGTCGCAGTTAATATTGTAAAACATCACCGACAATATAACAAGATCCAACATCACGGACAATACAGCGCATATCACAGATTAAAAAATCCATATAATAAACTCTTTTAAATTTCCCCTACAAAGTACAATGTGATTCTGTCACTAGCTTCACTGATTCTTTCACAAACTTCACTAATTCTGATACGCTTCACTTATTCTGTCACTAACTTCACTGATTTTATTCCGAACTTTACCGATCACAAACTTCACTGATTCTGTCACTAACGTTACTGTAGTAGGTTGTTTGTAAATCAATTTGTTTCGTATATTTAGTTATATATACACGTTTTAAAGATAAAATATTTGTGTTAAATCGTATAGCATTGGCTGAAACAAAAAGTAAAAAAGAAAAAAGAAAAAAAAACAACTTTTTCAGTAGATGGAGAGCGCCGTTCTATTTTGCTGCCATATCTCACGATAATACACGTTTTACTCCCTCCCCTCCTTTTCTACATAAAACAAAATTAATTAATTACCACTAATTGTTTAAATAATTGTTTAATTTTTTATTCATTTTTTTGTTGACATCGACAATGAATGATTGTGCAAAATTTCAACTTCATTCGAGAATTCGGAAATGGGAGAATGGGCGTGTAAAAGAATCCAGACAGACAGACAGATAGACGGAGTGAGTTAAATATAAGCTTTGTAAAAATACATAACCAGGCATCTTTTTTTTTAGATCATCTGGATCGCTCCAGACTATTTACTAGACTTACTGAGTTTGGGAGAAAGTATAGAGATTTGACAGGTCACACTGGAGACTACACAAAATTTGCACATAAAATAACAAAAACTGTTTGGCTTCTACTTCGGTAGCTACTATACAGTTTGGTTGTGGATCTTTAAACTTTGGTTTGCACCATGGTTTGCACTAAGCTGGAAATATTTCCTTATGATGCCATTACATTTTCGCCATACAGTGTGGTTCGCTTATTAGTCTCTCCAAATTACTCTAAACGATTTTAAAGCTCTCTCTCTATATATATACACATTAAAAATAAATTTGTTTTTTTTTCTTTTTATGTGTTTTAAATAACTGAAGCTTTGTAGTACAATTCTTAAATATTCTTAAATATTTACTTGACATTAAAGCTGTCACAGATATTAGTTTATAATAAACATCAAGAGACCAGTGCATGTGTTACAAAATTTATTTGTTACAAAATTTATTTGTTACAAAATTTATTTGTTATCCATTCCATTCAATCGAATCTCTTCCTAGCACCTTTTCATTAAATATGTAATGAACCATTGCGACACACTTACACTTAATTCTGTGTAGCTAGATCTAAACTTAAGATTCCAGTATTTGGCCACACATTGACACATTTTAAAATAACTTTAACGAGCTTCAACTACGATTTTAATGTTTTGTTATAAGCTATATTTTGTCCAATTAGACTGTAGTTGGCAACAAGCAATGTTCATCTTGTGGGGGACAGTTCAACACAATGCAAATGTTATCAATTCGAGCTAGATAGAAGCCAACTATGTAAAGTTTTAGTGGGCTCTATGCTATCAGTGAGAACAGCGCAATAAAAAACAATATTTTATTAAGATGTTGATATTACTAAGTGGGTCATATCAGTGATTACTTTATAATATTTGAGAGTTGGTAAAGTTGGTTTTAAAGAATAAGTTGATAAATACATTTTATAGACGGTAAGAGTTGCTTTATAGACAGTATTGTAGAATGGGCTCTGGTGTAGGCTACTTTATAGACAATCTTAGTCAGTTGGCTACTTTACAAACTTGTTATTGAGTTACATTTAAACCCGGAAAAGAGAAAGACAAACAAAAAAAAAAAACACGCAATTCAATTAGTTCGAAACGAATTCCAAACTAAATCTCCACTAGCCAATCAGAAAGAAGAAGACATTCACGTAGAGCTCTCTAGACTGTCTCGTCAACAATTAACACGATCACGTGATGTTATTTACTTTTATTTCAACGTATCACGTGACACAGTGCATGAGTATTTCTTTTTAAATGTGCTTGACCTGAAGCTGTACAAATCTACAGATGAAAACAGAATGAGGTCAAACTTGATGGACAAATAGGAATGTCATCTTTATGAATTAAAATTATAGAAATATATATTTAGAAAGAAAAACGTAAAGTTCTAATTTTAGAAGGTGGTGTTCAGGAATTCTTAAATGTATTTTGTGATTTGTAGTAAGTAAACATACTTCCCTTGAAGACCTTGCAAGCCATGATATAGAATATAGACGATAAACAGCTTATCTGTTGCTATGAGCGAAGGTTAACAAGGGTTCCCTATGGCCAGCACAACGACCAACTGCCATTACGTTTCCAATTGTCAGGTAGTCATTAGAGTTAGGGAGGGGCTAAAAATCATCTCTTATCTCTGCCTGTGGTCTCGTCTGGGGCACCAACCAGCTTCCTTCGGGCATCTCTGTTCTGGGCGAGTCTCTCCAGCTGTCTCCATGTCTTGCCCTATCAGTTAGTCACCTGCTTCCTAATCGATGAGCCATTTATTCCTGTGCAGGCCAGTCCACACTTCCTCTTTCCTTGGAGGTTCTAGGTGAGGACTTGTCTTGTTGGATTCAGGCTTGCGAAGGTCTGTGAAGGATATCTACTTCAGTGGTATGTTGCTTTGTTCTTCGACACAGTTTTTATGGAAATCTTGTCTGGCCGGTGGATCATAAGAATCTTCATGAGGCAAGTATTGATGAATACCTGGATTTCTTTTCATTCCAAAGTTAGAAATCATGGACTGATCTAGCTTCCTACTATATGTAATATAAGCCCTTCAAAACTTTGATAATTGACTTTGGCTATTGATGATACAGGCTCCATCATTTGAGAACCATTTTTTTTAATCTTTAATTAGAATCTATGATATTTATTTTATGGATGTCCTTGTTTACAGTAATTGCTTCAAATATTTTTCTATTACTTTTCATCTAATTAGAGGCATGTGTTATTATGTATATGTGTTAGTATGCATGTCTACGCGAATGGGTGCAGTTGCTAGTCTGTGTTTAGAAGTGCGCGTGTGTGTGTCTGGTGGTACAGTGTACTTAGCGTGTGTTGACAGGACATTTCAAAAGTACAGTTGACTTAGACCTAGCCAGGACCACCGTGTCCTTAGTGTCCCAGTCAACACAAGATCACAAGTTGGATTCAGCCATGTGCTGGTCTGTGTAGAATTTATAAATTCATCTTTCAAACTTAAAAAAAAAAAAATAAAGAGTCTGTATGTAGACGTAACCAGTGGAGTAACAGCCATGTGCCCGATTAGGTTCATTGCGCCCGGGTTCATGACGGAGGTCATACTTACAAACTTATAAAAAAAAAATTTGAAAATTTGAATGCATTGAATTTATATTACTAATTAGAAATCATCATTTGGGTGCATTGATACTATTATATAGAAAATGTACATACATTGGAATGTCTTTTTCAGCGTACTAACACATACTGAATAACTCGACTTGGTTTTTTTATTACACTTTTCCTACAACAAGGGACCCGCCACCATATTATGGAACCGCTGGGCCATTGGGTAATTTGTTGATACACTACTGAATATAATGCACACATGAATGAAATCAAGAAGATGACATCTTTGAGCTATGCCGTATCTGTTAGGCTGTTTCAAGCACTGAAAGGGGGGCATTGTATATTTTTGTCCCAGAGTCTGGTCTGATCTTTTGTACAATGTGAGACTATTTCAAATAATAAATAGAACTAGCATATATATATAAATTAACTAGTGCCTTGACGATGGTCCTTGCGTAAACTCCTGCCCCCTCTTCCCCCCCCCCCCCAAAAAAAAAAAAACATCCACCGACTCACACACACATACACACACACATTGCTTATCTATAGAAACTAAAGTAGACATTTTAAATGTGGAGGTTGAATAGAGACCAATCGTCTGTGGGCAGTGGAGACCATTAGCTTGTTTCCACGACACAGGTCTGTACGACGTGGCAACCAGCTGTTGAACTAATATGCCCACAGATTATGACGTCACAGGTCCGTGTCGAGGCCTGCTATAACGATTGGTCCCGGTTGAATTTCCATTCTCTCTCCAGTCCACAGATATCGATTTTCACGAGTTAAAACAAAGACTGAACTGTGCACAGCTTTGCAGCTTTGATGTTTACAAAACATTTCGATTCAAATTATATATATATATATATATATATATATATATATATATATATATATATTAGAAAAGTGGAATTTTCTATTTTGATCTACCAGCGTATATCTCCCATCCCCCCCCAACCCCTCACCGCCCCATTTTTCTGTTTTCTTTGACTCTCCCTGTTAAAACGAGTAAATGACATTTCTAGTCCAACATTTGCAGACGATGTAACGAGAAACAAGAAGTTTGTACTCCCGTGAACGGGGCGATTCAAGGTCAAGAAATAACGTAGCAGATGAGAGGGAGGGGGGGAGGTTCATTCAATTTTATTTTTTTGTTAAAGTTTTGTAGATGAGTCGTGACCAGACAGAACACTGTACAGCTGCTGCAGGAAGGAAGGTTGAAAGAATGAAGGAACTTTTTTTTTAAACTATAAAGACGATTCGATAAACATTGTAAGAAACGAATCAGATAAACAGCAAGCGGCAGACAACTCTGATAACGAATTGCCACTAAGTGAAGTAAATGATAACTAACGATTTGATTGGATGAAATAAACAGCCCGCGGTAAAGAAAAACTCCTTTGGTAGAGACTTCGGCATAAGACAAGGGCGATAACAAAAAACTTGAATGAGGCATTGATTGGTGTTTAAATTATCAGAAGTAGACCCATCACTTTGATCAGTATTTTTTCCCATGCATTATAAAGCGGCCTGACTGTATGGAAAGTATCTGCTCCCTTTATTTATTATTTTTTAATAAAATACTGTAATCTACATTCATTGTTATGAACTTAGGAGCTGTAAAAACATCTCATATAAAATATAATGAGCATTTTAGGAAGAAATCAAATAAAATACATACATACTATAAATCGATATATTCAATTTTGTCAGTGACCCAAAACACTTTAGTCCCATTAGGAGCCTTATTATTACTTTTTTTTGCTTCAGTAATAGTCTGATAACTATCGTAAAAAAAAAAACGCAAAATAAAAATCTATAGCCATATTACAAGGTCTCACAAAGACCTTCCATCAGGGAACAGTACCAGGAAAAAGAAGAAGAGGCTGACAGAGAAACCGATGGGAGGACCACATAAAAGAATGGACGGGCCTACCATTGAAAAAGGTTCTGACTAGGGCAAAGTACAGGGAGTAGCGGAGAAGGAGGGCCTTGCGTGGTGCCCCAACGGTCCAACAGACTAAGGGTCACTTAGGGTTAGGCAAGGTAGTCTTCTAAAATATCCAGAACTATTAAACTTCGATCATTGTATGTATAAAACAATGGCCAGGGGAAACGAGTGCACAGTAAAAACAAAAACAAACAAAAAACATTACCATAACGACTCAGAGTGTGTTGCAGAATGACCAATGGTCAACAGAAATATCTTATCTGTTTTACAGGGAGAAGAAGGACACAATGGCAGATACACACAAGTACACAACTGCATGTATTAGTAGAACAAATGTCATCACAAAAACTGAAGCTATCTTTTAAAATTAATTTATTTTTTTCTTCTTTGACGAGTAGGACGGCGTAATGGAGGTGCCCCCTGTAAGCGCTATAAAGATCAACTCAGGCGCCATTTCGCCCTTGCTAGCATAGGGTTGGAACACACATTTGCGACCCAATGGAAAGCCCTAATTGAAGACAGACGCAGAAGACAGAGCTCTCACAATGGCTGCG
>JADKLZ010000130.1:31344146-31359436 GCA_021533235.1 Biomphalaria straminea | reverse complement strand
TGATTCAGAAGAAACTTTCGCTTTTGGTTTTGTTTGTGTGTGTGTCTCTCTCTCTCTCTTCTTTCCCCCCCTCTCTCTCTCTATCTCTCTCTCTCTCGTATACACATAACATGACATCTAGAATCTAGTTCCCGCTGGGGTCAAGTAATGCAAGAAGACATTAATGATTTATTTAGTTCACTTTCATTGAATAATGAAATCAAACGGATCATGTACCTGGCCAGCGTTCAGTTCAAAAAGAAAAGTTCTCAGTAGTTTAACGTTAATGAAATATATCATAGTGATCTAAATATCACAAAACTGACGTTTTAAACTTACCATTTGTCATTTAAAAGTGTGTACAAGCCTCTACATCCATGTTTTTTTTTCATTCGAGAGTGTTAATCAGCGGTTCTCAGCATAAACACGAGGTGCAGAAGACATACAAGGTGCAGAGGCGTCACTAGGCAGGTGCGGGGGGTGCGGTCCGCACCGGGTGACACCCGATAAGGGGTGACACCCAAGTGTAAAAAGGCACTTAAAAAAATAATTAAAAAATACCAACTTTAAAATGTGACAGAAGCAAAATCATAAAGCTTAGAAATTGTTGAATAAAATTATTCTAAATGGGAAAACATCAATAGCAAGATTTTCTTCTCTTATAAATAGTGGACATGTCCACAGCGAGAAACTCGAGAGAAGACTTAAGGACATTTTTCAGGCTTTCAAATTAGGAACATTTTGGAAGCAGGACTTTAGCTTCCAAAAATTGACAAGGACGTCATTGCTATGAATGGCGTTTAGATTGGAAAACAGAGGAACATCTTGTATTATAGATTGCTTACTATCGCATTGTTTCTAGCAAAGAAAAAGTTGGTATATGGTGGCGAACTGAAGAAGACTTTTCATTGAATAATGAAATTTTATTTGGATTGTGGAAATGTTATCCAAATATGAGCCAGTGTTGAAATAATAACTTATACGATCACAATTCAGCGCTGAAAAAAAGTTACTTTCCAGGCTTGTACCAAAAATATATATATATGTTTTAGCAAACCACTTAAGGGATATACTTATCAGAGATGAGAGACATAAAAGCTGCAAGGTACTCTGGTATCTTGTATTACAGCACACCTAACATAGATCTCTGAAGTTGTAAGATATATTAACAGTAGCAATGGTAATGTTGAAATGACAGAAATGTAGGATATTCCTCTTAATGTGGGCCAAATCTGGTGTATCAGTTCTGATAATTTAAAACGACTGAAAAGAGATGGGCTTAACGTATCGATATGATGAGCTCAGGGACATGGAAATGCAGCTACAATGTCAAGGATTCATGAAGAAGTGCAGGCAGTAATAAATGAAGAACATAAAAGAAACTTGAATGGATGTGTTCACCGTTTACTTAAGCTATGTGGTCCAAATTCTTAATCGGAAAATATTTTCTAATTATACTTTCTTGGTTCTCTAGAAAAAGGGTTTTCTTTCTTTGCCACTAATACTAATAGATAGGATAATATAATTAATGATAGCGTGTCGTATGAACAAATCGCTGGTGTGCTCATGGTGTTGCTGTTAGACCCATGAAAGAACGATTTTATGAAAGTGTGACGGCGAAAATCTTTGCCGTCTCTCTGAAAATACAAACACTAGAGGCGCAGCACAAATATGATTGCCAGCTGTCTGTGAATACACGCATAACTTTCATTGCTTGACTTTCTTATTGGCAGATGTACTCAAAAAAGTAAACTAAACACAAAAGTACCTTCAAATTAAAGTGTTAATTATATTCAAAGTGGTGGCTAAGCTCGAGCTCTTAAACATTTACTCTACGAAATATGTGAAAAGTTAGCTCAAAATGTTATTAAGATAACTTTTCTCAAATCAAACTAGCATGTTAATGAAAAAAAAACGTTTTAACAATATGAAAATATCAAGAAAGTATTCTTAAGATTTACTATTCAAATAGAGAGCAAGAAGTTAATACTGAGTGCATCAATCTCTTTTATATTGGGCCTGATGGCAAGATATGTGAACAGAAATACTAAAACTAGAATACTAGAATGCAGCAAAGTTTTGAAAGACGACAACGAATCTCTACCAGCCTTTGAATTAAACCTTTAACTGTTTCTTGCCAAATGCATGTTTACAAGGCGTCATGTGAAAAGAAGCTTTGCAAAACTAAATTTAACTAACAATGTTCCCTTATTAAAACATTAACTAACAACGTTTTCTCATTAAAACATTAAACAATAACGTTCTCTCATTAAAACATCAACTAACAACGTTCTCTCATTAAAACATCAACTAACAATGTTCTCTCATTAAAAATCAAATAACAACGTTCTCTCATTAAAAATCAACTAATAACGTTTCTCATTTAAACATTAATTAACAACTATTTTTTGAAATCTAATCAAGAAATTCTGTACATTGAAAATGAAGTAGCAAGATATATTGAGTTTAAAGTTTTTTATAAGTTTTCTAATTTGAAATCCTGAAAAGGAAATTTAAATATTTATTTTCTAAAGTTATTGTAAACTTTTGTATGTTAAAAAAATTCTTTAAAAGATTGTGTACCTATCAATATACTTTTCATTAAGTTGCATTTTTCATTAGTTGTCCTCATGAAACTACCACTATATGTGATTATAATGTTCAAAAGTTTCCATTAAGAGCTGTTTAATGTTTACATAGGAAAGCATGCTTAGTTGGTTTTTAATTTCTTTCTATTTAAAAAATCGTAGATGTTCATGTATGTAATGATTAACGATAATATGTAAGAGAAAAAAACATAATCGATACTCATTTAAACTTTGTGTAGCAGCAATTAACGAACTGTATTATTGCGCAAAGAATAACAACTGAACAACGATAGTTTTTTATTTGAAGAATAAGTGGAATGCTGGGGGGGGTGACACCCTGATTTTACCGCACCGGGTGACACCCACCCTAGTGACGCCTCTGACAAGGTGCACACAATTGTATATCTAAGTTAAGTAAGTTCTGTCATATCAACTACTACTTACTACATTTATTGAAAAAAAATGTTTACTTTTATTTTTAAGAAGAAAAAATATATTTAATTTGCATATAAAGGAATATAATTTAAAACAACAATTAATGAGTAGTTTTTTGTGTGTATTATTCGCGTGAACTGCAGAGCGGCACTATAGCCATAGAACACTGAACTAGAGGAAGGGAATTTTTTTTTTCTACGGAAATGTTTTTTACTTTCTTGAGGCTTTGAATAAGAGATTGACCCTTTACAGAACAATTTGATTAATAGATAATCAGTGTATGGCATCAGGCCAGGTTCACATTTAACCTCACATTCGCTCTCACCTATCTCTTGCTGCTGGACCGTTGGGGCCTCACACAAGAACTGACAACCTTCTTTCTTCATTCTTCTCTTTCATTTGGTTTTGTAGAATTTCATTCTGATATTGAAACATGCCTTTTTACCTGCCTGTGTGGACCACTTCGGGGGCCGACTTTGAGTTTTTGTTCCCACACAAACTGTTTATGTAACCTTGTTTTTTTCCTTGTTTTTTTTTCCTTGTTTTTTGTTTGTAACTAGTACAAAAAATAATTCTGGAGATACTTATTAAAACATTAATTATTAAAAATAAACTAAAAACAACTATTTTTGCCTTACCAATCCAAGGGTAATATTAAGATTTCATATAGTCTCAGCCAATCCGCACACATTTCTATGGTACAGTGGAAGTCGTACATTACAGAAGTGTTACATTTCTTTGTTGTTGTTCCCTGGACTCTCTATATGAGCAGTCAGCACTTCATGTGATTTGGGAATTCCCTTAAGTGCTGCTCTTAGTTGACCTCTGACGTCAGTGAGGGCCACGAAAGAAATCTCCGTGAATTTCCAGGCACGTCTTCAAGTTTGTTGACATTGTGTTTAGTGCTATTGATCGGACTTATCTGGACGTCAATTGAGTCTGACTCTTGTGTCTGTTATGTAGGCCAAGACAGTTGAGACTAGCGAGCAATACATCCTCAATGTTGTAACGATTGCTCGAAGAGAGCTCTCAGAGTTTCGGTCAGTTAAGGCATGCATAAAAACAAACAAACAACTGAACAAAACGATACATTGGCACATTAAAATTAAAACAAGTAAAGACTAATTCTTCATATCACCTTGGCCAGGGGTACTCGACCTGTGGGTCGCGACCCCCTTGTGGGTCGATTGACGATTTGTCAGGGGCCGCCTAAGACCATCAAAAATATGGATTGTTATTGCTGTATATGCGTGTGTGTGTGTGTGTGTGGTGGGGTCGCGGCAGAGTGGGAAATAGTAAAAAAAAGGGGTCACCGAACATAAAAGGTTGAGAATCGCTGACCTTGGCACTTTAAGTCCCGAAATCAAATAATTCGTAATAAATAGAAACAATCAGCGGGGTAGGATTTCATTACGCCCTGCCCACGATCAAAGGGCTCTTGAGAGGGAAAAGGTGTTTTGACAGTAAGAATTTAAATATTATATCCTATACTCTTAAGCGAGCAATTCTTGTATATATATATATATATATATATATATATATATATATATATATATTTCTTCTATTTCGAAAACGGCTCTAACGATTTTCTTTAAAATTTCAACGTATCTAAATGTTAGTGAGAAAAAAATTCTCAGCTCATTGGCCACATCGGGAAAACTCGAGTTTGACCGTTATATCGGTTTGAAAAATGTCTCATTATCGAAAAATTTATCTTGGTTTGAAGGTTTTATGAATGACATGGAGAATTTATGAATGAAAGTTTTCAAAGTTATGAATGAAAGTGACGTCAAAGGAAAAAAACTTGACACCCCCTACGTCACTAGGCTCACAGCAAGAAATGAAAAAAAAAAAAGTACACCTCCTACGTCACTGGCTTACAGCCGTTCAGTAAAGCATTTCTTTGCAACAAGTTTTATCGCGTTTGAATGAATGAATAGACAACTTTTTGCGCACCGTAGTTGAAGGTTTAAAACAGTGAACATCAATCAAGCACGTGGTTATCTGAAGACGCTCAAGTGCTTCCAAGTGTTTCTACAAATTAATCGCTTGATCCCTTTATTATAAGGCACGTTAAAATAAGAATTTGATTAATTGTATATTTTTAATTAGCTATAATGTAGGCCGAAAAGAAAGATATGGACGCCGAATCTGGAATCTGGATGTCTGCCTGGTCGAGCGGTTTGCACGCTGGACTGTCGTTTGGATTTATCGATGGTCCCGGGTTCAAACCCTGCCCGCTCCCATCCCCCGTCGTCCTGCGGGAGGTTTGGACTAGGAAGTATCTTCAATTCTGAAGGAACATCCGAAACATGTAAAACAACAAACAAACAATCTACGTCTAGATCTAGGTCTTGATTCTAGACTTACAACTAGATTCTCAGTTCTCCGTCGAAAAAACCGCCATGTTGCTCGCCGTTATTCTTCCCTAATAGCAGGAGGTTTGCGGCGTTGAAGAGATCTAATAATAATCTAATAGGTTTTCTGTTGTAATTTCTAGAAGAAAAGATGTTCACAACTTTTCAGGAAAACAAATAGATCTAGACGTCTACGTCTGAGCTATAGGATTTCAGCCAGATTTCAATCGCTTTTTTCCCTAGACTAGATCTAGATGTAACAGCATTGCCAATTCCACTCTAAATTTATAGAAGACAAATATTATTATAATTTTGTTCGATCTAAATCTTTGTTTTTTTTTAGAAGGCCTTTTATATAGATTCATTTAGACAAACATTATTTATATAAACATAATAATTTTATTATTATTATGATAAAAGAACGAGTATTATTTCTCTGGCGCAGCCAGGGTCGAGTTTCGTTAAAGGGAAACAAAATTCAAAATTATTATTATTATTATTATTATTATTCTTGACGTGAAGTTAATATTTTATTGACATAACGTTATTATTCGTAATTTTAATGTTCAGTAGTATAATATAGTATACCAATTGTATTGTTTTAAAATAAAAAAAAAACAATTTAAACTATTGCTACTAGGAAGATGCCGCGGCCAAGAAAACGCCAGTTATTCAACTTCAACCAAGATTCAAGAGAAGGAAACGATGACGCTGATCCAGCTAAAGTCCCTCGCCTTTCTTTGATTTTAAATGAACTGGATTCAACTTTAATAAATTGCCTGTCTTCAGTCACTCACCAGCCTTCAACTTCGATAAATTGCCAGTCTTCAGTCACTCACCAGCCTTCAACTTCGATAAATTGCCAGTCTTCAGTCACTCACCAGCCTTCAACCTCGATAAATTGCCTGTCTCCAGTGACTCATCAGTCTTCAAATACGATAAATCCCAGAGCATCTTCAGCTAGAGCAAATGCAATCATTAGTAATATCTTTACATTGGAAAATTCTGAGGAGCGTTTAAGGAAACTTGAGGATCTGCGACTTCGAGCTTCATATCGACTCGAAAAGGAAACCAACACACAATATTCTAAGCGGTCAACGAGTTTGCGTACGCTGCAGCCACTTTTGATTTAACTATAAACCTCAGTAAAAAACTTGGGGTTAGGGTGTGGTGACGAAAGGCCTAGAAGATATCTGAATGGAGGGATGTGTAAAAAAAAAGGCCATATCCTTCCATGGGCTGTAGCACCAGTAGCACCACTGGGATAGATGGATGGCAAAAGCCGGTATGAACTTCTTATAGTCTGACAGTCTGGCTGAGCAGGGCACATATCCCGTAAAATAATCTGAAGAGTTTCTTTAGTGTTCTGTTTGTTCTATATGTAATTGTACATGGCGATTAAATATCAAGTCTCTTAAGTCCTCCTACAGTCTAGACAGCGTAAAACTATCGTAGGCCTACTATTATTGGCTTGTAAGAAAGTCTTTGAAGTTTTCCCCAATAACGTAGAAATTTGCGTCACTCGATGTTTCGTACTAAAGCCATAATTGAATATACTAATTCCAAAATTAAATGTCTGAACGTACCAATTTACATATAGAACAAACAGAATACTAAAGAAATTTTTCGAATTAGTAGTCTTTATCCAATCGTTCATTTTCGTAATTATAAAAAAAAAATCCAAAAATGACTTCGGGTATATGAAATTATTTAACCGAGCAAGGCTCGGCCACCTGATATTATATTTTACTTAAATCATTGCACATTTATTTTTCTTAAATTTATTTCTTGTAATCTTGATTTTCAAAAAGCAAAATAACAAATCGATGTAAAACTAATTACTGCATTATGAACTCTATTAAAGGAAGACAACCTACATATTTTCACTTCAGTGTTTTATTAAATTATAGAGCTATATAATATACATTATTAAATTCCAAAGTTTCAATAATAATAATAATAACAATAACAAAGTCAAAAATTAAATTTTAAAGTATGTAAAAGTGTTTTATTAAATACAATTTTGCTTTTTGTAACTTGTTGTTTCATTGTTTAATATTATGGTTCGTACTAGTTGGGAAACATCAATGTATTTTATTAAAATACAGCAAATTTAAAGTTAATTTAGTCCGATCTTTTTGGAGATTTGTAGTTCAAATATGTTATTATAACAATAAAAAGAGAAAAAAAAACAAAATAAAATAAATTTTAAAAGGTGCCATTTATAATTGTTTACACTTTCATTTCATAATGATATTGCAATTAATTTGTTATTTTTTGTATAGGTGGCTAAAGTGGGACTTTCTAAAAAGCTCGTCATTCGTATATTGTGGTTTGTTTCTTTATGAAAAGACTGAACTCTTTAAAAAAAAAATAGTAGTAGGAACACTATAGAGACTGCGCATAAGGAACGTGAACTTATAATGTAAAATAAGCCAGTTCCTAATTTAAGGATGAGATAAGAATAAAGCACCCTTGATTAGAGCCTGAAGTGAAATAAAACTAAAAAAGATTTAAAATAAAATTATTTCTTTAAATCATGTGAAAAGAGATGGAGTAAAATTACATATGGAATACTGAGGTCAACCAAAATGCTTCTAGTCCTTTTTTCTCAAATGTAACTCTAATGGAACCCCATGTCGACTTGATAACATTGGATGGAGATTCTTTGTTTTAACCCTTTAGACGCGTGTGGTAGTTTAGCCACTAAACTCTAAACGCTAGAATTGTAATTCCATTTTGTATCCAAAGGCTCAGCACTTTAAAGGTTAAGTTGTTACGGGGAACAAAATTGTTGCTAATGACAAGATAGACTCAACTGCTTCCCATCTACCATATTTTGTCTACCTGTGTCTGTGTTTGGTCTGTGTCTGACCTGTGTCTGTGTCTGACCTGTGTCAGGGTCAAGCATTGGCACGTGCTATTTTTAAACATATTTCTGCCATATTTGTATATCCTCTGTATGTCGGTACATACTCGAGACTTAACTAGATCAGACTACATTAGTACATTGCTCAACTAGATCTATGTGGCATGGCGTACAGATGCACACTAGTGAAAGGGGACAGTTCTAACACTGTACTCAAGAAAGTAAAAAAATAGTTATGAAGAGGTGCCCAGGGAATAGAGATCGTTAATAGAGAATTGTTTGATTCTTAAACTTATCACAAGTCTGTACGACAAGACATCGAGCTTTTAGTTTGCACTGCCCACAGGATGTGACGTCGCATGCCACCGTTCACGCCTACCATAACGAATGGCCTTACTTTAAGCCTCATCAGATATTAGAATTGAGGTTATCAATATGGCACTTTACATTGAGAGGTGAAGCGCTTGAAGAACAGATATTCATGAAAGTCATTAAACCTTCATGTTCTGATGCTAATGCCGATATATTTACTTTATTCTTATTATAGTTTTTCTACTTTAAAATAAATAAAACCTATAAATATAGAACCTGTTTTAAGTAGTGTTTTTTTTTTTAATTTAAATAAATGGGAAATAATGTGTCCCCCGCCGTCCGACTAAGGTGAAGGATATTTCCTAGATTTTCCGAACATGAAACGTGTTCCGATATAAAAGCCTTGAAAACACACAGAACTATTTCAATATTCAGAAACAACTGAAGCTTTATATTACAAGGCTGATATTATAATGAAGAAGTGATAGAGTCATGTCAAATTTTATTAGCGAATTTCAGGGTCACAATGAAAAAGTTGACTCTGTTTGTTTCCATGTTTCTTCAGAATCTCACATCCTAAAACAAACCCCCCCCCCCCGCTGGATGGCGAGTAGGGTTCGAACCCACGCATTCCTCCGTACAAAATGTCAGACATTTAGCCAGAATTTTAATGTTGAAAAACGACATTTACGTGCGGTCACGAATTGTAAATTTTTTTTTTTGCGTTTGCAGTTTTACCACCCTGTTAAAAAAATCATTTTAATGTAAGATTAGAGTATACAACACTAGACACAAGACAAGATAGAACACAAGACACAGCATAAGACACAACATAAGACACGCTAGATTCTGGACGTAAATAGGACACTTAAAAGTAAATGGGAAATTGTTACAATAAGCGCATCTCTCCTGGTTCTGTATGTACGTATCTATAGAAATGTTAGAAATTATGACCGAAATCTGCGTGCTGAATGCATAGTTTACCCGCAGGGCCGGATTTGATCTTGATATGGACCTAAGCTTTTGTAAATATATGAACCCCTTGGAATCTACATTAGGCAATAAGGTAAATTCAGCACTGTTTACCCATCATGCACTCAGTAAACTTCTTCAAAAACTTTGGTCTTTAAAATACCAAGAATGACGTCATGCCACTGACCTATGCTGATGTTCTTATTGCTTTCACGCCGTGGGGGCGATGATGTTTAAAAGGTATAATAAAAATTGGGAACATGTTTACGACAACAAAAAACCTTGCTGACCTCGGCGAATCGTAGATGTTTGCTGTCATTGACAAAATCAGGAGATTGTCATAATTCGTTTTATTTCCCCGGAGAGTTTTCTTTTATGGGGCGCCGCGAGTGACACCCAGGGGACGATAACTGCCAATTAAGCTAATGGTATTTGTATTTGGATAAACATATCCGTAACTTAGGGAGTGCTCCATGGTAACACGGACACTTGACATTCATCTCTCTCAGCCATTCTCAACTTGTTCTTCACGTCACACCGCCTTAAAGGTGGAATCTCTTTAATACACATATAGATGTAGTCAGTAGTAGTAACACCCACGTTGTGGATTTAGCCAAATTTAGTCTCTCCATAAGACGTCCAGTAAACGGTGGCATATTAGAGTTGGGAAACGAACCGAACTCGAACCTCACTTACAAACGAAGCGAACCCGAACTTTAAAACTGTTTGGTACGAACCGGACCGAACAAGCTGTTCTTACCTTGACCGAAATGAATCAAAGTTTTTGCTAAATTTTTTACTAAGAAAAAATACAAAAAAAATTTGGTTTGGTTGGAGTGTGATTATTTAACTGTTATTTTTTGGTTTGGTTTGAATGAGATTATTTGACTGTTATTTTTTGGTTTGGTCTGAATGACATTATTTGACTGTTATTTTTTGGTTTGGTTTGAATGAGATTATTTGACTGTTATTTTTTGGTTTGGTCTGAATGGTATTATTTGACTATTATTTTTTGGTTTGGTTTGAATGAGATTATTTGACTGTTATTTTTTGGTTTGGTTTGAATGACTGTTAATTTGTTTAATTTTGGAAAACTCTTTTGATTCCCCTTGATTGGTACGTAACATTTAATATTTGTGTGTTAATGAAATGGCAGTCAAAGAAATGAAAAGTAGACTCTGAATGTAGAAACTACCAGGAAAATGGACACATCTTCGCCGTTTATGGAGCAAGAAAATAAGCCAATATTTGTATATGTATAGAGATGTGTGCAGCTGTTTTTAATTGCGCATTTTAGTTTGAGCTACAAAGAAAAGATTGTTAAGAAACGCACAGAGATTAGAGGATTGACCAAAATATTTGACAAAAGGGACAAGAAAATGAGTAGACGGTAAGGACATGGCACAGAGTTGGTCACATTTTAAGTAGTAAAATGAAGCCTTTTTTAGACGGCGTGGAATGCTTTAGATGGGGTTACTATCAGTGATGGAAGAAACGTGTCATGAAACTAAAAATACATTTAATGCCACCACTATTTTTCGAATGACAATTAGAAATCGTAACTAAAAAACTAAGAGCTAGAGCAGATGAGATGGACATGTTTACCATTAGCGCCGACATGTCTGACAGCGTTTAACTCTTGCTACTTATTCGCGGTACGAAGAGCAATTTTTAAATCACAGAAAAAAATATCTACTATGAGGGGCATGCATTGGGACCACCACTGGCAAAGACCTGTTCAAAAGTTTCAGACATCATGGCGGAGGAGGCATCTTTGGGAAAAAACTAGTGGAAGTGACTACTGATACTACCAGAAGTATGTCTGGGTGACATAGCAAACTGGCAGCAAGAGTTAATACAAAAATGTTCAAGTCAAACTGAACCTCTGTGGCAAGAAGTTGTATCAAGCTGACACAAGCGCTTTATAGACGAAATTGTAACTTCATTTAGAAGGCGGAAAGGGGCGAAACCATTGTGGTGTAATCACTCCATAGACGAGCACTACTAAAAATTGCACTATATATGTGTGTGTGTATATTATATGTATAATTGTTATAGCTCAATTATGATTTCCTGGAAATTTTCAATTCTTAAAAATTATTATAGCTAACAAACATTTTTATATAATAATAATTACTCATTACATTACTAGAACTGTCTTATAAATACATTGACTGATATGGATGAAAATCTTATGAACTATCAAAGATATAGATACACATATGCTGGCGAAATCCTAACCTTTTACTCTTAAGAATAATTATGTGTAAATTTGTGGTATATTATCATGGGCGCCCGCAGGGGGGTGCAAGGGGGTGCACTTGCACCCCCCTGGATTCTGAGTAGTCAAATTTTAGTAATTTTTTCGCACCACCAAATCAATTAACTTCTAAGTAGTAGCTGAAGATGTAGTGCTTCCATTGGTTAAAGTAGTAGTAGACTAGCCCAGGCGTATGGAATGGATGGCTAACCACGTACGTGCGTGACTCTTTATTGTGAGTAGCCACATCGTAGCCAATTTTTAAAAAAATATTTTATAATGAAATACATCATCCAGATGTGTTTTTTTATTACGTAGATGTAAATTTAGACAGTATCCATGGGGGTGCAAGTGCACCTCCATGTATCCCCCTACCCCCATGCATTATTGATTCAAGAGTTAAATAAATTAATGTTCAGGAAAATTGTGCGCATCATCTTCTAAGTGTAAATCTAAAGGACTATCATTGGACTATTGTAAAGTGTAGTAACTTAACAAGTAGTGCTTCCACTGAAGTACAGTTGTAAAGATACGCTATTATTGTTACTGGAATAGGCCGATACGTAGTCCATGTCCTACCATGTAAGATTTACTATATGCTTGGAATTATTTGCACAATATGTCTATGAGTGTTCGGTTTGTTGATTGCGATTGTATTCGACTTCATTGGTTTAGTAATTGTTGTTCAGAGAGACGCGCTGCATGTGTCTAGCGTCATTGTACAGTGTAGACAAGGATAAACTACTTGGCCAAAGCTGCACTGTTACGGCTGCATTCTTATCCAGTAACTGTCTTGATAGCGTTGGTGCTCTGAACCCAAATATTCCTTTACTAGTCATTTTTCCAACCTTTACTCAATCTGATATTTTTCTTGTTAAATAAATGTGGGTCTATAGCTCAGAATTTATACTTGAATTCTAAAAATGCAAAAAAATAAAATAAAATAAGAGTGGAATCTAATTGGTACACTTAATTTTCCCAACGCTTCCGAATTTTATTTTTTTTTGTTTAGAACTTTGAATTATAGTTCTGTTACAAAACAAAGTTAAAAACATTGGATGAATAATAAGCTGCAGCTATCAGGAGAATGCGTTTTTTCTGTGAAGAATGCAAGAAAACGCTTATAACGTCGGGCTTCGCCACGAGCTCCACTGATCAATATTAAGCTGTAGATTTCAGGAGAATGCGTTTCTGCAATAAGGAATGCAAGAAAACGATTTTGACTTAGGGGCTTCGCCCCGAGCCCCAGTTATGAATAATGATCTGCAGATGTCAGGAGAATGCGTTTCTGTAGTGAAAATTGCAAGAAAACGCTTTTGGCGTCGGGGCTTCGCCCCGAACCCCACTTATAAGGAGGCTTCCAGCATCCTAAGCTATCACGAGAAAGACCTCAATATGACTGGGTTTGTTTTTCTTTTCGAAGAATTGTGTGAAACACTGCTTTTTTTATTCTCTCACACACACACAAACACACAAATATATATGCTGAACGCACGTTTATGCATAGGGTTAGGGTTTACTGGGCATTAGGGTTAGGGTTTGGAAAAATATCGCCCCCACCCCCAATTCCAAAGTTCTGGATCTGCTAGTGCTTGCACCCCCCTACGAAAAATCCTGCGGGCGCCCATGTATATTATTATTATTATGTTATTATGCGAATGTATATATTTATGATTATTCTCGTTACTAATAAATAACATCACTTCCGGGTCATTAACCGGAAAATGTTGTAAACCAAATATGTCTTCTCTTGACCTTCTATGTCTAATAGTGTATGTAATAGAAGCTTGATAAGTCACGACACCACAAAATTTAAACTAAATTATGATGAACTGTTATCCAAACAATTGTATGTTCATGCTTCGCATTAGTTTAATTTTGATGTCATGAAATCAAATACTAATTTTTTTTTTCTAGATTAAATAAAATAGGCCTGTGGCCCGCCATAAAAATTTCATTTGAGTTTGACCCACCTCTAAAAACGCTAGCCCATCACAGCCCTAGACAAGATCTCTTGCAGGAAGGCGGGGACGAACTGCAAGTAGGGTTCGAACCCAGCCCATCGAGACAACTGTCCAGAGAGCATACCACAAGAAAAGCAGCCATTCTTCGTAAGGGGTTTGGGCAGTCTTATTCAAATATTTTTATTTCGTATAATCAGCTCGTTTGCTCATTTTTTCTCATGTATGGTGAAGACCTAGTCTGGGGATCAAATTAGGCTGCAAGCTCCCTCCCTCCCCGCATAGCAGCCTCCTGAGATGGTGTCTTCGGTTTTTAAATATTCCACGAAGAAAGTACGACGTAACGATGACTGAATATGACTGAAGTCCTTGGACCTTATTTTTATGAGACCAATGATGCTCTAGGTCACTCTAGGGTAAACTGCATGTGTGTTAGATTGATGTAGGCCTAATAGTGTTTAAACTGTAAGTGCGTGGATTTGAGCAGAAAAAAAAAGGATGGAATAACTGCAACAGACTTAAAGTAGACAGGAAGTGGATATGAGTGCGTTGGAAATGTAATGTTTTGAATTGTAGTTTGAATACTCACATGGTAATTCATAATGTCTACATACCTGTAAATGATTGTTTATTTTATTTTGTTTCGGATGTAATTTTAATTAGTCTTGAAAAGAAACATTTCTTTAATAATACGCATATTTAAGTGAGGCTACATGCTACAACCCTTTTAAATGCAGTTTCAATAAAAATTTCTCCCTAAATAGCGCATATTAGATACATAGATCTAGATTTATATATATATTTTTTTTTTTAAATATCACATTTAAGAATCTAGATCTATGAATCTCAATGATGGAATTTTCAGTTTAAATATTCACAGAAAAATCTGGCACACCTTCAGGGAAGCCAGTTAGGATGTATTGAAGATAGTGTTCATTTTTATTTTTTTATTGGAAAGCAATGTGGTTATTTTTATCTGCGTCGAAGACCTGCGGCTCTTAGAGGACAAGAAAATGCCATAGACTCCTGTGTTTGTTAGGAATAGCTGACAGAAATGTCAAACAATGCAGGTGAGTCATAGCCACAAGAAAAAAAAATAAGTAGAAAGTAGGTGAAGGCGGTTATCAGTGATAACTTGCAGGGTACTGATGTGACGATTCATTGAAGGGAGCCTTACGAGTGCATTCATGACCCAGATTCCTAGAGATTATAGACGGCAGCCGTTTATAATCTTAATACCCCTCTCAAAATAACTCACCTAAGTCTATAATATATAGGCCTAATTCTTGACTAGGCACGAGAAGCTTGAATCACCAGATGCCACAGTTACGGGTATTATATAATACCATTTTTTTTATCGTGCCTAGGATTGGCGTTTCCCATATTGAATGACAGCCCAAATTGACAATTGTATCTATATTACAATATTTCAGGATATTCTAATTCAGGATATTTCAATGACTTTTTCGTAAATTTTGCAATTTCAGGAGATTTGCAGGAGCTCCTGGAAAATCAGGAAACCGCAGAAACCCTGTATATATATATATATATATATAT
>JADKLZ010000130.1:31329358-31344046 GCA_021533235.1 Biomphalaria straminea | reverse complement strand
ATCTGTGGCATTTTTACGTCTCGTGAGACGATCTTTTCCCTTTGCAACTTCTTGTGTGGCTAAAGAGGTTAATCAGGTTGCAGGTTGGGCATATATAATCACCAGGCGGAGCTGCATTTTCAGCCTTCTTTCTGCTTCTGTTGTGTATGGACCTGCAATCAAGGACTCTTCTCTTATGCTATCTTTCCATGTGGATCTATCCAGAGCTACTTTTCCCAGCTGCTAGTGTCGATTTTAAATAGCTTCATGTCGCGTTTGCATACATCTGTATACCGTAAAAGTGGGCGACCAGCGGCTCTCCTGCCTTCAATAAGATCGCCATACAGTATATCTTGTGGTAGTCTATCTACTGGCATTCTTTGAACGTGGCCGAGCCAGCCAATGCGTCTGCTGCTGATAATAGAGCGGGTGTCCTGGCACCCTACTCTTTGTAGCACTTCCTCATTTGTTATCTTATCTTGCCACCTTATTTTAAAGATCCGCTTTAGGCATCGGAGGTGGAAGACATTCAGCTTTTTTTTCTGCCATGAGTAGGATGACCATGTTTCACTTCCGTATAGCAAAGTGCTCATCACGCAGGTCCGGTAGACTAAGGCTTTAGTATTGTTAGTCAGCAATATGTTGTCCCTCACTCTTTTCTGCAACTTGACATGGTGCCCATTGCTTTGGCTATCCTATTGTTAATGTCTTTATCCAGTAGAGCATGGTTGGATATGATGGAGCCAAGATAGCAAAATAAAATCAACAAAGTGATCACTTTTTTGATCACTTTTGTTGATATATATATATACACACACGTTAAACTGGTTACATTTAATAATTTACACCTAGAATTAGCGCTGAGCCCATGAAAGAGCGGGGCCCACTGCGGCCGCATAGGTTACAGATGCCTAAGGACGGCCCTGTACATATGTGTTGTGTTTCAAGCCACCAGGTTTGATAAGCGCTAACATTTAGGCAAAGTTTGTATGTCAGCACTGCTTGGGCACATTGCATAAAACGTTTCTCACTAAATAAACAAATGTCTTATCAAAGGTATTTAGACCTATGTAGATTTTCGTAACATCTGCAGGTTAGGAAGTGCTTATTAGTAAGACGCGAAGAAAAGTAGTGTGACAATTGATTAGTTTAATTGCTTCATAAATGAAATGAAATAAATACTCCAGCGATGTATAAATCAAAAGTAAAGTAGTTTGACATAAAGTGAACTCTAAGTAATGATCTTACTTAGACTTACTTACTTAGGCTTTGGTCCTCCCGCGCCGTTCGGCGCATAGGGCGGCAAGCTGTCTCCATAATGATCTGTCATTGGCAATGTCTGAAGCCTCCTCCCGTCTGGTGTCCACTGTTCTGAGGTCCTCCATGAAGGTATGACGCCAAGTTATACGAGGACTTCCCTGTTTACGTTTTCCTCGTATTGGCCTCCATGTCATCGCAATTCTTGGTATGCGTAGTTCATTTTGTCGTAGAACATGTCCCGCAAACCTCATGCGACGTTCTGCGACAACCTCACTGAGTGTTCGACTCCCAGTTCGGCATAGGATTTCCTTGTTTGAGACCCGATCTGATCTAATGATCTAACGATCAATGACTCCAATATCTTGAAGCATTTTCATTTTGTAGTCTAGCAAAAAGACTTTTCTAGGCAACTGGAATCTTTTGGATACACAAACCTCTTTTCAAGGACTTCTTGGTGTGACCCCATTGACCCTAACAAAACCAGGCTCCTCCACACGCTCAGTTGCTGAAATGTGCATTGGAGCGTGAAATTATTCATAATGCTCTGGAAGTTAGGAGTGAACTCAAAGGTAATAATACGTTCGACTGGCCGAGATTTGGTGCACTCCAAATAAAGGCGAGTAACTGGCCAGTAAACTTCGGGCAGGAGGGGCTAGTTAGCTTCGGCTGGCTTAGTTTTCAATAAGCAAACAAACAAAAGAAAAACTTTTTTTTCATTTGACAATTTTATTTTGTCTATATACACAACAGTTTTCAAAAATAGTTTTAATAAATAGTTTGTTTATGGAAAGAAATGATTGCATGAACAAACAAAAAAATAATAACACAGAGAGATAAACAGAATATGTTAAAGGGGGGGTAAATCAAGCAAACTGGTACCTCAATCTTACATTTTAATATTTCTATATCAGATTGTATAAACCCCTAAGAGATAACTACATAATTTCTATATTGAGAGTCAACCTACTAGTTAATGGGCACATTTCTTACTGTCAAACTGGAAGTACCGGTACATGTATTTATTAAAAAAAAAAAAACAGACTGCTGGGAATGTTGCTATGGGTACTCTCTATCTAATCCTATCAACACTAATGAATGTCAAAATACCAACATAAAAATTCTGCTGTTATTGAGTTATGCATTTCTACCTGTCAGATAAAATAAAAAGCCATTTTTTGTTTTCAATATGATTTGGTCACCACAATTGACATCTCAAAAGATAGCTATTTTATTTAGACTTCAAGACTATGCCTTGAGTGCTAACTTGTTATTTCATACCGTACAACTATAAACTGAACTTACGTAATAAAATATGAAACATAAATTCAAAATGATATTTCAAAATTAAAAAATCTAGGAAGCTTGACCTTAAAAGCATCAAATTCAGTCATTAATGTGAAGTCTTCCAGCATTCCATTCATTTCAAATAATTACCACTAGATTTAATCTGGCATTACAAAACAAGAAAGCAACCTTGCCTAGAGAACCAAGTTCCTATTGCCAAAATTGTTGAGTTGGTATCAAGATTTGAAGT
Source organism: Biomphalaria straminea (assembly GCA_021533235.1). Lineage (NCBI taxonomy): Eukaryota > Metazoa > Mollusca > Gastropoda > Planorbidae > Biomphalaria > Biomphalaria straminea. The sequence goes on along the minus strand of JADKLZ010000130.1, from coordinate 31,341,273 downwards.
CAACTCTTTCCAGCTGCCTTTTTACTACATTAAAACATTGGAGTGACTGCACATAAAACTGAAGCTGACAGGAAAGAGAAGGTAATTAAGTCTACCAATGAGTGCTTAATTAAGATACTCTCTCCCTCTCTCTTAACTAAACTGATGACTTTGAGGTACACATGGGGGAGGGGAGGGGGATTCCCAGACATAAACAAAATACACACTTTCTCAACAACAACAACAAAAAAAAGTTCAATCTTTGTCAAAACTATGTACAATCTTGAAATCAATCTCTCCAATATACAGCAAACGTAACATGAAAAGCAACAAACTCCTGCTTAACCTTTCTTTAAATAATTGATTTAAAATAAAAAACAGAACACATTACAATAATAAATAAGCATACATGGTAAAACTATGTATACACTGAGTCAGCTACTGAATCAGTCATAAAGATTAAAACTAAATCTCAACTTAGCAAAAATGTCTGCTTACATTAGTAGAAACTGACAGTTTTGACATTTAAAAAAACACAAGATTTAATCATTTTAAAAACCTGGAAAAAAACAAACCAACTTACAGGAACAAGTGTGATCAATTTTGAATCATAGATAAAATTTTTGTAACAATGTTTTAAAATATTTTGTTTCAAACATATTAGTGTAAAGCGAAATAGAAAAATAGAAAACCTACATAGCAGGTGGGGGGGGTGGGGGGGGGAAGTAGTTGAAGTGTGCAGAGGCACCACATGAACTGGCCCTGAGTAGCTATTGGCTGGACACGCTGCACAAGCGGTTCAGTAAACCTAAATTCAATTTCATTGTAAACTAGTTATGTTACAAAAAAAGTCAAACAAGACTTCATGTCTTTGAATGCAGTAGAACGAAGCTGTCATGAAACACAAGACAGATGTAGCAACAATTTCCTAGAGCATACTTAGCAATAGTCAATGCAGTTACAATGTATACACAGTAAGCATCTGAAGCACCTGTTGCCCTATTCTTTCAGTGGAACCTCACACACACACACTATGACACAGACATTTCCATTCAAAACGTGTTGGCAGTTATAATTGAAGAAGAGATGGCTAGTAATGAAACTCTGGGCAAAAATAAAACAACAAATCTAACTGGCTGCTTGAAGTCTGGCCGAGTCCACAGCGTCCAGAAGATTCTTGGAGTCCATGGCCAGGGCATGAGCAGACTTGAGCATACTCTTCCTGTAGTCTGGCATTAGGGGAGTGTTGTAATTTTCTTGGGCTAGTCTCATGGCGCTGACTAGTGATGCCATGTCAGTTGACAGTACCTTCTGAGCCATGTCAATCTAAAAACAAGGGTACCAAAAGAAATATAAATAATGTTTCTGTCTTACAGAACAAATATTTTAGGCTAAGAAATTAAAATGTGTTGAAATCTCTTTAAAAGTTTTATCCAACATTTACAAGGGAAAAAAACAACTAAAAAATTGTCATAATGCAAATAGAATACTATAGAATAAAAATGACCCACAATGTTTTCATGGATAAAATGTCTAGTTTATTTCCAAAAGGGTGCTTATTCTTTTTCTTAATGAGTTCTCTTAGGTGGGCGACCACTGGATGGAACATGGAGACTGTGACATTTCACAGCTCTAAAAATTGACTACTTGGAAACAAAGAGAAAACTCTGGTTTGTCTGTTATAATTACTCAATATCATCTTAAAAATACATTTGGCTTTTTGAACATGGGTACAGAGTTGAAAAAATAAATATCTCATGTAGAAATTAGCAGGATTGGAAAAGAAGAACTTTAAATAGTTAAAGCTATCTAGAAAGACTCCTAGCAATATTGAAGTATTACAAGAATTAAACATCTCTATAAAGGAGGAAATTTTTTTTTTTAAATAATTTTTGTTCCTTGTCCAAACAAAATGTGATGTGAACAAACCAAACCTGTTTGTGTGTTTCAGGTGGCAGTGTTGGCATGACTTCATCCACTTTACTGGACAACACTCTCAGCTCACTGCCAATTTTCTGTTGAATAAGCAGAACATTCATGACACAAACACGTGGAGGGTGACACAATAACAATTCAACAGTTTTAAACTCAAAATTAAAATATCAACAAAAATCTTTTAATATTAAAATTCAACAGATGTTGAAAGTAAGAACATTGCTCTCTTTGTTCGCATAGAAAAAAAAATCATCTAGAAAAGAGATAAATCAGAGTGGTACTATGGAATAGTGTTGAGAAACAGAATCTAAACATGTTGAGAAGCAGTCAGTAGAAGCTGAGACATTTATGTACTAGTTTAGAGAGTAGGTTAGTTTTGTTAGTTAACTATTTTGTGTATAGTTTTTAGCGATGGTAAAAGTAGTGACATAGAGAGACATACTAATGATGTAGTAGACTAGGCTAACAAGAGACCAACATGGCGTTAATCTTGAAGTAGGCTGTTTTGAATAATAGTTAGAAATAGCGGAATTTTAGGAAGACTGCACGGATTTCCAAGTGATTAAAAAAGTGTCATTATTTATAAGTGAGCCTAGCTATCAAGAATATTTCTGTTTAATGATGTTCTGTGGCTAATGAGAATTAATAAGTGAATTCAGATTAGATTAGCCCATAACTAGACTATGTTGGGAGCAAGTTTAAGTATAAACTAATTAAGATGCTTGAGAATCTTACTTTCACCATCTCCAAGTATCCCTCAGCATCCACATGTGGTGCCTCTTTGGTCATCATCATAACAGCTCTGACCACGCTGGTGGTACTGTCATAAACACTGTCATTCACTCTGGAAATCTGAAGAACAAACAAGTCAAAAACATTTCAAATAGAAGCACACATACACACACAGCACATATTTGAATAGAAACAACATGAGGTCAAATAGACTAATGACAAGTAGTATTCAATGATTTCGATAAATATTTTTTACACTGTTCTTTTTTTTTTATTCAGATACATACAGAATTATGATAAAATTAATGATAAATAATTGCTTGTACTACATAAAGCTAGTTTATATCAGATTGTTAACATTTCAACATTATATTCTGCATTGAAATTCATGAAAACTCATGTTTGTTTTATTCCTAATATTTTAAAGGCAAGTACTATAGATACAACTAAAAAGCACAGTTGTGCAAACTCTCTTTACCTTCTGTAGTGATCCAGTATCTGTTGAGTCACTTGTGCTACTGGTGCTACCTGAAATATTGATTGGTTTTAGTGGACTATTCAATTTTAGTGTTACTCTTCCTCATAAATTACAATTTGACCTAAAAAGTCACAATGTGTGGATAGAACAATGTTTTAAGAGTACTGGTAGTTGAAATTGAGTGAAAAGTAAAGAAAAAGACATTACTTGATGTTCGTTGTAGTATCCTGGCTGTAGGCAAACTTCTGACACCAGATAGTGTGGGTGGGGAGTTCTCCTTAGTATTATCACTGTGACCAAGGTTGTGAGGGACAGAATCTCGTTTCTGAAATGGTTTGAATTTTATGATACAAGGACTATTCTCATAAAACAAATAATTACATATCTATGTGCCTATGTGTAAAGTTTCAGAACAAATTTCAACTATCTAAATAAGAAAAATTTCCGTTTTAAATTAACTTTTTTTTTTAAAATAATACTTAAAAACAAAATATTTGGCCAACATCAGTATCATACAATGACAACACAGCCCTCAACTATGTTCCATTAAATAATGTAGACAAAAACTCTTTTCATCTATTAGTATGAAGAATTTTTAGGAAATTTTAAAGTTCTTTATACAGTGCTATCCGTAGAGAAAACAAAATGCAGATGAGATTCCTAGAGGAAATCAACATTTCCATCTGGAATTAAGAACAGCATCACACAGGAGGTAGATGTATTACGTTTCTCCTTCCTTCCCTGATACCTCTGCATGTGTAGTCTTTACTATACAAAAAAACTACAATAACAGCACTGAATATAACTGCTATTGAAAGAAATTGAAGACAAAGAAGGTGAAGAAAATAATTATACACTAGTGCTGCTATTGTGTGTCAACATGGTACTTCAAACTCATAAATTATAAAACAATACAATAAGAGATTAGGACCATTGCAAAAATTTGTTTTAGGATTATACACACTTAACAAAGTAGCCTACCAAATTTTTCTCTTCTGCCTCCAACCATCTGGAGTCTTCCTCAGACTCTTTCTGTTGCTGCTTCAACCTCATTTCAATGACGGCCTCATCCACGTCCTCGACATGTCTGTGATGTGTAAAACCCTAGGGTCGAAAAACCAATTGATATAAATATTCAATAATTCTTTTATAAACAATCATGATTGAAATAAAATATTTTTATCTATACCACTTTAAAAAAAAAAAAAAAAGATTTTTCATCATATCAAGTTTATTAATGGCATCTGAAAAACTTTTTTTTACTTAACCATTTTACTGAGGTTTTATAAACATTGTTTTCAATTATTAATATTATTTAGAAAAAGGCAACAAGTCAAAACATCTTTTCTATTAATTTGTTTATGATACAACAATAAGCTTTAAAACTACAAATTTAATACTGCACTATTTCATAAAGGCTGCATTGAATGAGCTTCCTATGAACTCCTAGAAAAATAAGAAATTATTTCACAACTAGTTCTAAGTTTTTATTTGTATGTAAGTTAAAACTTGTAGGCTGCAACAGTTGACATATATCCATTGCTTTAGAAAGACGTTTTGCAAGACTTATTTAGCTTTCATCTACGTATACAGAAGACTTTATAAGCATCATAAATCATACAAGAAATGGTTAGAATCACCCCAACCTTAAATGAACAATAGGTTAAATCAAAACAAGACATGCCAATGACAGAAAATGAGGGGGAGTCTGAACAAAACTAAAAAGGTTTTTAATTACAAAGGAAATGCTTAGTTAAGCAAGTGTAGTAAATTTAAAGCATTGTGGGGTAACTAGGCTACAAATTAAACTTTGAAAATATAAATGTATTTCATTTATGCAAACTATTGATTTGAATAATAAATTTAACATAATTTTTTTTTTTTTTATATTTTTAAACTAGCCAGGTATGATTTGTGGCCTGTAGGCCTTAGTTTGATATTACTGATCTACTGGATTGAATTTAGATCTTGGAGGATGTTCCCTTCACTTTTTTTTTTCTTGTCATGAAAATAAAAGTAGAGTGTGAAAATGGTTTTACCTGTTCAGCTGACATGTACATATCTAATATAAAATACTGAGACTTAATCTGATTTCTTTAAAAAGTTTCATTCTTTAAAAGAGATACAATTAAGCACTTTTTGTCAATTTTTAGGACCTTACGATTGTGGAAGGGCCATTAAACATATACTATGGGCTCTGTCATGATGTAAGGATCATTAAGTTTTATCAAGATTGGTCAAAGGATTTTAATTTTTATCCATAAAATACATACATATGCCTTACTTTGTGCTTTATATTTTAAATAATTTTTTAAAAAATCTTTTTCATTGAAAAGGTACTGACTGATCCATAGAAATACATATGTAAGTGTAATAGATACCTGAGGTGTAGGTGGTGGCGAAAGAGGAGAGAGCACCTGGTTATTTCTGGATAGCTGGAAATGGTCGGCTGGGGGAGGCGGAGGTACAGTCAGCGTAGGGGGATCAGGGCGGCTGGTCATAGAGGTCTTATGGCTGCTGTTGAAATGCTGCGGCTGCTGGAATGCTGCCTGAGGTGGTGCTGCAAGCGGTGTGTGGTGACTTAGATTTCTGGGGGGCAGTGAAATGTGAGGATGGTTGATGAGGAGTGGCTGTTGGTTGGAGTTGCTGACCTGCAGGGTTACATGGATGGTCAGTGATCAACTTGGTCAAAAAAACATGCTTCAAATATATTTTTTTTATTTTATAAAAATGTTTAAATTTGAAACAATAAACATCTAAGAATATCCATAATTATCATATAACTATATTCATGTCATAAATAAATCATGAAATAGTATACATTAGTTATTACTTTGTTTTTGTTTTTTAAGTATTAACAAAGGATTTGTAGTATCCATATCATGGAGTAAAAAAAAAAAGCAAGAATTATGCTTTCAATTTTGATCTACTCAATTTCCTTTAACTAGTTCTGTTTATCAAATATTTGCAAAAAAAATAAATAAATCCATTGTAAATGAAGTGTGTTATTCTAAAATTATTGTTGAATAATGTTACAACTGGCAACTTACTTAAAATTTTTAAAATATTTTTTTTTTAAGATTTCTAATATTAGTGTTGCTAATTTTTATGTTTTAAATAGCAATTTTTTCCTTTGAAAAAAAAAAACAACAATTAAAATAAAAATATTTGGTGAAATTGAATGACAAATAAAATAGGAAATAGAAGGTGAAAAATTTTCATTCTAGCATAAAATAAAGGCAATGAGAGAACGAGAGAGAGTGATGCATTCAAAACCAACAATTGTTTTCATTCCTTCAATTAGCTTAAATTTAATTTCACTTAGCTTATCTTTAATACTTTTAGTGAAACTGTTACATATATATATTATTTATATCATGTTAAACTCACAAAATTACTAGTTCAAAATAACACTAAAAAAATATAAAGGATCAGGGATATCAGGGATAATTCAAAGCTAGGGTCTATCCATACCAGTAAATAAAAGGGCATTTGTTTGCTGTTCTGCAAAGGAATAAGTGTAAGTAATAAATAGCAGAACAATTAATGAATCTAATATTAAAATCTAAATAATGAATTATTTTTAAATATCAAATTTTTAGAAATTTATTTTTGCGCTTCATGTATCAATAAAATATAAAACTCCAAACAAAAAAAAACAACATTCCATTCAAAAGTTGCTATAAAACAGAAATCAGGATTCAAGCCAGATCAGATCAAAGTAGTTACCTGCATGGAGTTTGCAGAAGGGAAAAAATTCTGTAGTTGATATTCTATGTGAGTTGCAGAAGGAGGTAATTGTTTTGGTATATCTTGAGATCGCTGTGAAACTTGGGACTTGATGGCATTTGTGTCTGGTGAGGGCCCTGAGGCCGGAGTGCTGTGACCCAGTGGTAGATTAGTGGTGCTGTTCCACTGATGGGGCAGGGACGCCACGCTGGAATTAAATGAGTTCCCAGCATTGACTGACAAGTTGGGCGTGGAGCCTGTTGGGGACAATGCAAACAGTGGTCTAGCTGGCTTAGGAGGTGGTGGAGGTTCTTCATCCGATCCATTGGAACCAGCTAAACGAATGGAGAACAGAGTTACATTTATAACAGTCATCTGACATAATGGTGTCATTCATAATGCATTTCTAGTTTAAAGTAATCCACATCTGTGAGTGTACAAAAACTGAATGCAATATTTTCCTCAAGCAATCATGCACCTGACAAGAGAGAAACTAAAACTAAAAAAAACTCTACTGCTAAAGTTGCTCAACTTACCCCAGGATATGGCCTGAACTCTACTGCTACAGTTGCTCAACTTACCCCAGGATATGGCCTGAACTCTACTGCTACAGTTGCTCAACTTACCCCAGGATATGGCCTGAACTCTACTGCTACAGTTGCCCAACTTACCCCAGGATATGGCCTGAACTCTCCTGCTACAGTTGCCCAACTTACCCCAGGATATGGCCTGAACTCTCCTGTTATCTCTGTGCATTTCTTCTTCTTGGCGATGTCGCTCTTCAGTTAAAATTTCACTGAAATAGAAAATGCATACAATCAAAATTCAGTTTAAAAGAACAACCATTTATGTGTATGAGTATTATGATAACAGGACTGCGTCAAAGATACGAAAGATTAATAACACTGAAAGTATAACATTCGATGAGCATGTAGAAAGTCACAAGATGCTACTGACACTTACTGGAGCCAAGTTTTGAGATCAGCGAAGGAGGGCCGCTTTGAAGGCTCATAAATCCAACAAGAACACATAAGGTTGTACAATGATGGTGGACACCCTGGAGGTAAGGGCAATCGTTCTCCATTTTCTATTTTACCAATCACATCATTGTTTTTGACACCTTGAAAAGGTTTCACACCGTACATCAAAATTTCCCAGATACAAACACCTTATAGAACAAAAAAAAAACAAGCAAATTATATTGACAATAGTCATTGCTGATACTTACTGAATTGTGCAGCATACAGTGTACTAAGTAATTATAAATAATTAATTAATTAATTTAAAAGTCAACCCAAATAATAAGAATGCCAAATGTAGTAACTGACACCAAAAAGAAATGTTTGGCTATATATACTGATTTTTACTTCATTAAATTTTCCTATAAAAAACATACTGGTAATAAAATAATTACCAAACATCCAAACATCACTAGCTGTTGTAAATCTACGAAAGTTGATTGATTCAGGAGCCATCCACTTGATGGGAAGCTTGCCTTTGGATGCTGTCAAAATACACATAATGAATCATAGCTATTAAAAAAGAATGCCCTTTTTTTTTCACTTAAAAATAGTGATCAGTAATATTAGACTTCAAACTGAGCTCAAAACAAAAAGGACAATGTTGTCAGTCCCAGCAAACAGCATTACATGAAAGGATGAATTCTTCCAGCCAGCAAACACAACTCACATGTTCAGACATGAAGATTTATTTTATTGTATGCTAACCATTTATTTCTTAAATTAAAAGGATAGCCATAATGACCTTTATAATAGCTCTGTTCCTCAACCCATCTTGACAGGCCAAAGTCTCCCAGCTTAACATTGTCATGAGATGCCACAAGAACATTACGGGCTGCTATATCTCTGTGTATTAGAATGTAAAGAAACTATTAATTTCTTTGGTAATAAAAGCTAAATTTTAAATGACTGGCATTACAAAAGTACAGGAGTGAAAGGAAAGAACACAAAAAGTCCACATGGTGTTTTTCTTTAATGTCAGAGACTGTCATTACAATAAGTTGTTCATAGTTTTGAGCATTATTTTCAGATCTAAATCTACTGCTCTATATTTGAATGAAATTAAAGAACTGTTAAAAGTGTTTAAAATTAACTGACCTATGTACAAACTTTTTACTTTCTAAATAAGATAAGGCTGTGCTGAGTTGGTAAGAATACAGTATCAACATGACAAGGTCCAGATGGGGCTGATTGTTCTGCAGGTAGGCTCGCATCTAGAAAACACCCAACATTAGTCTTTAAATCATTTAACAATACAGCATGATACTGATTATGTAAATATGCATAAATAATATAACTGGAAGACAAAAATTATCAAGTTTTTGGCAAGCAAAAAAAATTACAATAATTTATTAATGTGTTTCTTGGGAATAGGTACAATGTCAGAGCTCAAGTATAAAAAAAAGCTAGGACTTTAACATCTGAAACTTTATGAGCAATAAAATTATGATGACTGCATACCTCTCCATGCTTGGCCAACTCCATGACAATCCAGACTGGTGCTGTATCTGAACAGATGCCTATTAATTTCACAATGTGTGGATGATCAAACTGTTGCATAATGTCTTGAAAAAAAATAGACAAGTTTCGTGTAAAGAAACTACCTTCAATTAGTTGCACAAAAAAAAAAAACTTGCACAAATAAAAAACAGAAAGATATACAAAAGTCATTAGAACATCACATTACTTCATACTGTACAATTCAATGGGACCACATTGGGATGGGATCATTTTTGTCCTTATAACCGGCTGGTCAAATTAACCATATTTAATTGTATTATAGAATATGTTTCAGTACTTTAGGATTAGGTCCAAATGAGCAGCAAGTCCGATTAACTGGTCATTTGATTCACCAAATACTGTAAAGCCAAAAAGAAAAGTTTATTTCTACTTACAAGCTTCTTCTAGAAACTTCTCAGCCATACATTCCTCCCCATCTTCTTTACATGTCTTGATAGCTACAGGCACTTGGGTTCCAGTCTGAGAAATAGACAACTTACATAATTGAACATCAGTCTCATAAAACTAATGAGCAATCAATATTAAATGAGACCATAATTATAGCCAAGTCACACTTAAATGAGAAAATGACAATTTGATTGTCTCCCTTTCAATAGATCTGTATAAATGAGCTTAAACCTATAGGCTTTGCTTGATATTTGCTTTTTTTTTTTTAAAGTGTACCATATTTTCATGCATGCAACCTGCAGGTTATACAAGTTTTTACAAAAGAATTGCAGTTATGTCTGGTATACAAAGGTTTGGGTTTACAAAATTTATTTTACTTATAAACATAGCATAACGGAAAATATGGACATATCGGTGGGTCTCAAACCACCTATGGTTTGCTTTGTACATTAGAAAGCTTTATGAACATCTCATTATAAACCTCAACAAAAATAGTACCCATGTAGCAGAGAATCTTTAACATACCAGTAAACAATTGTGACAAGTTAGTAAGCAACTCAACTAATTGACTGATACTGATAGTAATGTCAAAATGTGCACATGCAGGGTATAGAAGTGTGAGGCTTGTACGATTTTGTTTTGTAATTTGTACGGGATATACACGTGTGTAAGTTATATGTGTAAGTGGGGGTATATGTGTGAAAATACTGTCTGGCCAGAGAAAATACAGATTACTCTAGTATACTAGAGCGTGGTCAAGAGGCTTAAGTGTGCTTGAACTTGGCTTGGCTACCTAGAAGGGGGCTCGAGGTTCCACACCCGACTTGGGCAGAGTTGTGTTTACTGAGTGCCTAAAGGCAGCATGGAAAACCAACTCCTACATACCGCCACCAGTCCACAAATGAGATTGGACCTAAGTGCTCTAAGCATGCTATAGGCATGGAAAGTAGCGCTTTATAAAAGCTATAATAATAATAATAATACTATATTTTGACAATTAATGTGAAAAAATGACAAAGTCTGGGATGTTTTAGAGACGTGGCTGTGTGCTGTGTGCGTAAGTGTATCCACACAGCAAATAGAAATGGTCCAAGAAGCAAAGTTGATTGGACAACATGGTGTGTCTCTAAATGATAATGGTAGGATGATGCTTGCAACCAAAGTCCTCCTCCTCCACTTCTCTTCAAACCATCAGCTGCCCCCTCTCAATGGTGCAAGTCTCCTTCATTAAGTTTTAATGGAGAATAAAAAAATAATATAGAACTCAGAGCTGCAATCCTATTATGTACTAACCTTGTCAAAGAACATGCCTTTATAAACATCACCAAACTGTCCTTCGCCCAATATCTCCACAAGCCTCAAGTGATCTCTTGGGATTTCATAATCTCTTGCTAGAAACAAAAAGTCATTTCTTTAACAGCTATGCGAGTGTAAGGTTCCTTACTAATCACAGGAATAATTTTCCATTTTATCATCATACAGTGTATATCTCACTCTATCTCTTATTGTAAACTATTGACTTTGATACAATATTAAATCTTTTAACTAAGATGTCAGTCATGTTTTTTTTATATGGGTTAGAATTACAGTCATCTTAATATGTATTAAGAAACTCATGACAGAATTTTTAAATAGCACACACATATATAGGGTTGAATATAAACACACAAGGTATGCACAAGCTTCATATTATCTAAAAAAAATTCTCTTGATGACTCCAAATGTCATTTCTTTGATAAGTTATGTCTTAGACAATTATTCATTGGGCAAAAGTCACCAGTAGAAGTTCATCTGTTTTAGTGTAACTCATGGGACCAACTCAAAATGTCATTTTTTTAACAAGTTATACTTAAACCCACCCTTCAATGGTAGACATGACCTGAAGTTTAAAAGAAAGAGCTATTAACAATGAAATTTAGTCATAAACTAAGTTTGCCAATCAAAATGGACACCTCATCCCACTGCTGAAATCCTACAACTATTGGGTCTGATCATAAACAACAAATTCTAGTAGCTAAAGAGTTAAGGCATGGTTAATGAAGATGCACACTCAAAGCTATTATTACAATAAAATAGATTCCTTTTAAATGCTTAGTTTTTATCTAATTGACCAAAACAAAAGAAAAAAACGTAGA
>JADKLZ010000130.1:31281981-31303786 GCA_021533235.1 Biomphalaria straminea | reverse complement strand
ATCCATTCAATATCTAGTCTAGTGTAATGCTAGAGTGCTGGACCATTGATGAAAGAAGAAGAATATACTTCGAGTGTACACAAGTGTTGCAAGGGGACTTGCTTCACAACAGAGAAATAAAAAATCTCGGCGTTCATTATTTTTTTTTGTAATAAAATCTTTGTTTTATAATGTGTGTATTTAAAAACAAGTGATATAACATTCATTGTGTGTGTGTTCAGAATCATTGTCATCTTCACACTCATTGTTGTTTCTAATACACGTATTTAGTGGTCTCGCGAGGTGTTCTCTTTCAGTATTGACTAGTCTATTGATGACATGAGATCAATGAGGAACATTTCAAAATAAATGTTCAGAATTAAAAGAAATGCAAAATGGAGAGAACAGTGAGTGATGGGGCAAACCGGGGGGAAGGGATATGGTGTGAGGGGGGGGGAGAGATACGAGAGAACAAGAGATAAAAAAAAAGAAAGGAAAGATAAAAAGAAAAGATCGAAAACTAGACTGCAATAGGAGGGGGGGGGGAGAAAACGAAGAGGAAAAGAGATAAAGAGAAGGGTGTTAGGTGGTAAGACGAACGTGGAAACAAAAAAATGACCAGCCATCCATTGTTATCCCAGCCCTCCCGCCAGGTAGAGCAAACTACACAGGGAGGCAATGTACAAACTGCTTGCAAGTTCATTACATACACACATGATTTATCTAATTGGTGTATGAGTGCCCTTGACCCAGAAAACATTGCATCACTAAATGATTCTTAAATTACTAAGAAGCAGACAGACTGATAGAAATGTCTCAATGAGGCAGAGGCGAATCCAAAAGTAGGCGCATAAAAACCTACTGATTCTTTGCACAACTGCCTTGGGGGAGAGACCATAGAGTAAAGGCTATGGTAAAGGAATAAGGTATGGCGATCATTTGAACATCTGACCATGTGACAAAGTTACTCTTACAGCTACAAGGAGCTTACAAGGAAAAGAGAACTTAAAACTATTTCGGGCAGGGCTTTGTGTAAAATGTGATTACAGTTGGAACGTGAATCTACGTAAATGACTGCTCACTTTGTAATACTCGGATTCGATGACTTAAAAGTCACTTTATGACAAGGAACACAAGGAAATATTTGGCTCACGTTCAGGACTACATGTGAAGGCCAGCTATGATCCCATATAAATAATGGTTAACACTGATTCATGCTTTGTTCAAATCGTTGTATAAGTACCAGTACTTAAAATATATGTGCAAACAATATCGACTTTTTCATTATGAGGCCGCTACAATGACCTTACCATATTACCATGAGGAGGCACAAAACCCCAGTGCAAAGCCCTCAGCCCACTGGATGACAAAGTGGTCATCATCGAACCACGATGGACGAACTATATACCAATTATTACCTTTGCCTAACCCTTAGTTGGGGCACCATGCAAGACTCGTCAAACTTCTTCCTCCATTCCTGTCTTTTGCCTTAATTAGAGCCTCTTTCAATGGTAGGCCCGTCCATCCTTCTAAGTGTTATGCTCAACAATGACTAGCTTCATATATTAATATAACAAATGGAACAAATGAAATTTTAGGTCTAGTAATTATGCATAGCAATCGATATTTATTGGAACAGGTGGTTCAAGCGGAGCCCCAACACTTCAAAACTACGCCTATAATCCTACCTTACTTTTCAGAGAGTTTCAATCACACAAGAAAAAGTTTTACATTTTTAGTGGCTGTGGTATTACTTTTGAAATGTGGCCTACATCCGTCTAGAGGACACTGTATTGTGTGAAATCCTAAGTGGCTTGGAAATCGGACACGAGAACACACACCACCAAAGCCGTGCAACGAGAAGCTCAACACGGACATGTTTGCACGAGAGTTTAAAACGTTTCTGCTCACGACGACAAAGATGCTAGATCTGGCTACTGAAGATAACGACAGAAGTGTTAGCAAACCTCATTGCAATGTCACTTAGACAACACCTCACACCCCCAGTGACATTTAACCTCGGCGTATTTTCTTTTCATGTTAGCGAAAAGCCCTTGGCTATGTTTTATCACGCTCACATCGGCAATATTTTACATTTTCATATCACTGCCTGGTATGGCAATCTAAGCACTAAGAATAAAAATAAACACCAGAGAATCCTAAATGCTGCTGGTAAAGTTATTGGCACAAAACAAACATCCTTACAAAATCTAAAAAGATTCTAGAAATAAAAAATCACCCTTTGGGTCAGGATTTTGTGATTTTACCATCACAAAAGAGATACAAGACACCGGTAGCAAAGACAAACAGACACAAAAACTCTTATGTTCGTCAGGCAATCAAATCATTAAATAGAAACAATCTGATGTAAACTTTTCACATGTTAATTGTGAGTGAGTCTGGTGTGAATGAACATTTTGTTTTTCTTTATAGTTATAATGTTTTGTTTGGTATAATGCACAAATTGTAAGACAAATTTCCTTACGGACAATAAAGATTATTATTATTATTATTTTGAACCACTTCCCTTGTTGTTCGCTTACTGTCTGGTCTTACTGTCTGGTCGTGCGGTTTGCGCGCTGGACTGTCGTTCGGACTTATCGATGGTCCCGGGTTCAAACCCTGCCCGCTGCCATCCCCCGTCGTCCTGCGGGGACGTTTGGACTAGGAAGTAAATTATCTTCAGCTCTGAAGGAACATCCGAAACATGTTAAACATTTGACAAAACCCCAGAAGTTCATATCATAATAAATAATGCACGGGTCAGTCAAATGGTTAAGCATTTCGGGTCAAATACTGGTGACGTCAATAGGAGTTTTCTGGTTCTAGGTGGGTCTGTGATGATGTCCTCGGAGCGAGCTGACACAGCTCTATATTTGACTGAAGCCTCGGTTAGCTAAAGTGAAGACGAATGGGCGAAGTAATAGTCGTAGAATGTGTTAACCATAGGTAAGGAATGACCAAGCCAATTCACATGTTAATGCCCACTTAATGTCCATACGGAACTACTATTTCTTATACTAAATTATATGTAATCCTCTAGTGTTAAACATAAAGACTTTAATTTTAAATTAACTTAAATATTTTGTGGAAAAAAATGGATGTTAATCAATTAATTAGCATGGATAAGTATATTTAAATAAATCCCTATCAATTGTGAATTATTTAGAATCTTCTTGACCTCACTTCTAAGAAGTGTGAGCCATCTTCAAGTACGCAGTCTGCAGGTTATCTGTGATCCAAATATTACATTATTTCAATCATATTATCACAAGTGTGGCCTGCGCAAGGGAAACAAACAAACAAAAAAAAAAACTCAACATCATCTCTAAAAGTTAAGAAGGCGGCTTGTATCCACACATCCAGCATGATAGCGCCCTAGTGTTAAAGACTTTGGTAAGAGTAATTTTAAAAAGTGGATCAAAAGAACAGGAGGTCTAGATCAGGGAACAAATAATGATGCTCAATATCGATAGTGAATATGAGGCGAAGACTGTTAAATTCCTTTGTTATTTAAGAGACTAAGCCTGAACTCATTCATGTACACCAGAGATTGTAGTGAGATTGGGGGGGGGGGGATATTGCGAGATTACCAAGATGTAGTCAAGAAATAAAAAAACTCGTGTTAATCTTGTTTACCTTTAAAATCTGAACATTTTCAGTTCCAGACCCCCCCCCCCACTCCACCACACAACAAAAGAACGTACCTTACCAGACAAGGAAGGGGGGGGGGGGTAGTGAGAGGAACACATAGACCTGGAGACTTTCCAAATAAAATAAGGGAATGAATAACCGGGCTTCTTCCCCCCTTTCACTAGAAAGCAGACGACTAGAAAGGTAAAACGCTCTGGGACACGATAAAAAAAAAGTGAAATGTTTTTGTAATGAGCCAAAGTGAATGCATGTTGATCATCTCCAGCGACTTACGTTTCATTCTTCAAGGGCTATCCTCTGACCAACTAGGCGTGAAGTACTAAACTTGGTAGTACACTAGATTTGGACTTTTCACACATTAAGTCCTATACCTTTTTACCTATCCCTTAGTCTGTTGGACCGTTGGGGTGCCACGCAAGATTCGTCGACCGTCCTTATCCATTCCTCTCTGTCCTTAGCCTTAGTTAGAACCTTATTCAATGGCAGTCCCGTCCATTCTTTTATGTTGTCATCCTATCACTTTCTCTGTCTGCCTCTTCTTCTTTTTCCTGGTACTGTTCCTTGAAGGAAAGTCTTAGCGAGCCCCAAAGATCTGGCCATAATTTTTAGCTTGCGTTTTTTTACGATAGTTAGCAGGTCTTCATTTGCTGCAGTAACCCTGTCTCTTATCTCTTGGTTTGTGATGCGGTCTTTAAATCTTCAAGAGATCACAGAACTTAACAAAAAGAATGCGCCGGAATGTGTCTACATCAAGACGTGTATGAAGTTGTTTGTTTTTTATGCATCCGACAGAAGATTAAGTGCCAAAAGAAAATACTAGCAAGAGCCTAGTACGGAAACAAAGTTAGAAACATCTAATCACTATGTATGAGAACGTAAGGATGTGTCATACTAGAACTTTGAGTCGCCCCAATGATTGCAGGGCTCGAAAATCTCCGGCCATACCCCAAAGCTATAAACAGATGTCAATTACTGCCAATGACAGTATCGCGTGCAAGAGCATGGCTCCGTTGCTCTCTTTCTCCTCTTTTCATCTGGCATATCGACTAAAAAAAAATCCATTATCTCACACATTCAACGAGACAGACGTAAAATAGTCAGAGAGAGAAAAAAAAAGAGGAGGGGGCGATAATGGGAAAAACTGCTTTTGTTGGGGGGGGGGGGGGGGCAAGAACAAGAAAGAAGGGAAAATGCAATGTCAAGGACATTAAGGTTTCGTTATAGATAGCAACTCACACGCGCGTGTTACACGACAGATCAGAGAACACTCTGAAAGGTACGTGATGCTTCATTATGTATAGATCAATTAGATCACACCAACACACGTTCCCAAGGGAACTCAACAGAATATCATTCAGGGGGGCGAGAGAGAGAGAGAGAGAGAGAGAGAGAGATCGAACTCCATGGAAAGAGGGCTTTTATCATGTTATTTTTTTATAAGGAAGAAACATAGTATTAAAACTTCTAATACTAATCCGTCAGAATTGATTCCTTTCAAACAGTTGGCATGGAATTTTCTTTTTACTTTGCAAAGTTTTCTGATACTACAAACATTTGACTATACAAGTGTCTGATACAACTTATTGACACTGTTTTAATACGGTACATAAAATGCCAATCTTTCCCAAAGTTGAAACAAATCAATCAGATGATTGCTGATAAATCAACGAAGAACATCATAGCACACATGAAACTCAAACATTAGAGTTGTGTGCGTTTCCTGTAACTACAAAATGAGCCAGTCTTCCGTTCTATCTAAAACATCCATGGCACACGTGAATGTGACGACCTGTGACATATGACTCACACATCATTTATTCCTATACATCATCTTTGCTCACGTTTAAACGAAGACAAACCATTACAATACATTATGAACATGGACCAACTGGTTCATATTAACTATTTTCAGTGACTTTCATGCAGAACATCTGGTACCATTACTAAAACATTAAAGCAAAGAACCAAAGACCTTGTTTCGAAACTGTATCAATGTGCACTGAAATTATATGTATTCAAGACTTAATAAAAGACGGACAATATTAGGAGTCAGTTCAACACAAGAAACCAATCGAAATGTTCTTTAAAAAAAAAATAATATAATATCAAGGGTTTTGGAAATGTTGCTATAACTGACATGCATTAAAGAAGTAATATGAGCTTCTAATGTCGCTTAGACTAAATACTAAGTATATGATTTATGCATACAAAATTCGAGAGAAAAACGTGGTCTCTTAATAACAGTTATTGAATGAACTCTAGTATGGTGTGATGAATTTGTTAGTAATTGTTACAATTATTTGTCTTAGTCTTTAATTTCAGAACATCGAAGGAAAACCGAAGTAGAATCATCGCCCACACTTGTTCAACTTACTCAAAGCTGGTGATCGATCCCCGAAGTCAAACTATCCTTATGTTCAAGGGACTTCACGACTCCATCTGAATTGGCTATCTTTTAGAGAAGTAAAGGCTAGCACACACACACCACAAACCTATCCTGCACTTTCTCACAGACACGCAAGTTTGACGAGTGAGCTCACCAACAGCATTTCGTCTTCCCCCAAGTAGATCTATACGCCCTCATTGTTTACCCCCCCACCCCCACCAACAGCTTAGCAGTCAAGGAATAGCTTTCTTTTCATAACCCAACACGACCGAATTCACGCATGCTTGCTCTACTGCGTGAAGGTCACACTCAATAGAATCAGATCCTTGTACAGTTGGACAAGTCAATAGGATTACGCTCTTCAAGAGTTGTAGTAGTATTATATTTTTCAATGATGTCTAGATTCGGATTAAAGGTGAACGATTTTTTTAAATGGGTCACACCATTTTATAGGAACTTTTATCAGTTTTTAAGTGCTGACAATCTAGGTACAAATCTACTGTGACCATTGGTACTTAGAAAAGATTAGTATCCACTGCGTAGCCCTTCCTGAATGTGCACGTGATCCATAAACGACTCATTCCTCCACAAAGTTGCGTACCGGTAACTCTTAGAACTAATGGGACACAAAGCTCAATTAGGTGTTGGACTTTTTGTTCCCACAGACAAATATATGAACACCAAATCCAAGATATACCGCGGTGGGAAACGTCTAATCATAATGAATGAAACAAAATTTCATGAAAAACTATTCCATAAACACCAATTATATATCGAAATTGAAATATATTGAACGTTGAAATGGTGTGTATAAGAATAATCAAATGGCAATGAATGTAAATTTGTTTAAAAAAATGGAAAATAGGACTAAAATTTACCTTTCGAACAGAACTGTGATATAATATAAATTATGATAATATCACTGACAAGAATGAAGTGCAAATTAAATATCCATTAAGACTGTTAGCCGTCATGTACTTCACTTGCAATTCAAATTTCATGGAGTTACATAAAAATCTATGTAGATGAAAGTGTGAACTCAATGTCTATACAACGTGTTCGGAATCAGATTCTAAATGAGGTCACGAGTTCAAAGTTCAAACTATTCTCGGCCCCCCCCCCCTTTCCTTAAAACTCACAAGCACCAAGTTAAAACTTTAGTGAGCAGGTAAAAAAAACGTCGACGTGCGTCCTGAATTCAGGTGGGGTGCTGATAAGACCAGGCTCTCGTTCAGATAGAGATCTAGCGGCGCCGCCCAACAGAGACCGGCCCCCGGCTAGGCGGAGAGCGGCGATCTGGTCTTGATGTGTATCTGGTAGATAAGGGACTCGGGATGAGCATCAACAGAGCGGCACGAACATAGACGGCCCATGAATATGCCAGAAGAACGCTCATAGCTCAATACCAGAAAGTCGGAAGAGTTTTCGTGTGATTTTTACCCCCCCCCCCCGGGCCAAACCACCGCAAATAAAAATAATATTAATTTCATTTAAAAAAGTATTTAAATTCCCCATATATTTCCAAAGTCTTACACATGGCTTAGCGAATAAAAAAAAAAGGAACGAACAATATAGCTTTCGAACGAAAGTGGACGTTGACAGAATACTTATTCTAAAAGTAAAATAAAATAAATTAGTTTGGATCATTTAATTAAATTTGTAACAGATCTAGGCAAACAGCAACAAGTGCAATTAATTATTTTTTTACCAATTGTTTTCGTTAAGCGCAATTTTGTGCTTTTAACTTTCTCGATACGCTATGATTCTATCACTTATCTAGCCAATTTGGAAAAATAGCACCTGCTACGCTTGTTTATTGCGCTTCATTGAATGTACTAGTTAATGTTCCAGCTATTATTTTATATACTATTTCCTGCATCTTTTGTTCTTGAAATCGAGTCGCATTCAAGCGGAACTAGCTCTAGATAAAGTGCGCACATCCAGGTACTTTGCACCATTCCCATCAACGCAACATCAGACATACTATGGACTGCTTGGAATTATGGCCTCATTCAGTCGCGAAATGAGATGAATGCCTGGACATTAGCTGTGGTCGGAACGATGTCGCCAACACAGCATGTCCACGCAGCTGATGTATCCAAAGGAACGGCAAGTGTCGTTACAGTTAAGGGTCAGCAATGCTTAATGGTCGCCGGCTTGGAATTAGGATGTTAACAAATACATTATACTAAGGCTTGCTAATAAACGCGTCTAACACCATCCACGTCAACCAATACTACCACAAAGCGTCGGCTAGCGTGACAGCGTCAATCTTATGCTCAAAGATCTACGAACTCTAGAGCTTCTTCTTCATTCTAGATCTATAGCAATGAAGAACTCCACCCTTGAAACTCATGACAGCATTTACATTCTGTGCTTATAGACACTGACAATTTCGATCTGGGACCATAAGACTTAACATAGAAAAGTGATTATTTCAGCAACACTATTAAGTTACGTTTATGCTGTAGGCTAAATTTGTCACTTTCACTGTGTGAAAGCCTCATAGTATATAGTATTAATATATTACACTGGTACGGCACCAAAGCCAACTGCTGTGTAATATCAATAAACCGAATAGCTCCCCACTGTGTTGTAGGTAAAAAAAAAAAAAGTCCAGCCGTTATATTTAACATGGGACGAGCCAGCATTATTCATCACTAAACTCCCCAAGGTGTGCATAAACAAAGGCCATCATCTGCTTCTAGCTCAGAGGGCCTTTATATCAACATGACACAATAAACAATCTCTAAATACCAAGCACCATGAGGGTTTCAACCCATGAGACAACGCATTGGATCCTTAAAACAAGTATTATCTTAATTTGTGAAAACTAGCATATTATGTATATGTATATATATATATATATATATATATATATATATATATATATATATATATATATATATATATAGATAGATAGATAGATAGATAGATAGATAGATAGATAGATAGATAGATAGATAGATAGATAGATAGATAGATAGATAGATAGATAGATAGATAGATAGATAGATAGATAGATAGATAGATAGATAGATAGATAGATAGATAGATAGATAGATAGATAGATAGATAGATAGATAGATAGATAGATAGATAGATAGATAGATAGATAGATAGATAGATAGATAGATAGATAGATAGATAGATAGATAGATAGATAGATAGATAGATAGATAGATAGATAGATAGATAACATAAAAGAGAGAGAGAGATCATATATCTTTCATTACTCTTACTCCAAAAATGTCACAATTATGAGGATTTGAAAGTGAATAAAATTATTTCTTAAGTTATCATGAGTCTTGTATCCAAGAATTGAAAGTGAGAGATAACTTAGATATGGAGATTGTGACCTTTAAATTCATCAAAAAAGCTCTACAGTGCCCTGAGCATACTTCTAAAATCCTGGATCCAGACCCTTTCCTTAATAATTCATGTGCTAAGAGCACAGACCTACACCAAGGACAGTGCAATCCAGATTATCAACTTGCACCTAAATGTGGGTGGGGAAAGGCATCATTGGTCAAGTTTTACCAGTAATTCATTTCATATAAAAATGATTCCTTCCATATAAAAATGATTCCTTTGTTCACACAGTCAGCCTTTAAACTATTATACACAGGGATTTTTGTATCACACAATTGTTGCAGTTAAAACAATTCTAGAGAAATACATACCTTTTTTTTTTCAATTCATAAAATTAACACCAACAAAAATGATGAGCTAAGAGTCATATAGTTTGGTATGAAGGGTAGGATTAACTGAATTTAAAAAGAAACATGAATGGATAATATAAAAACTTTTTTCCAAGCCATACAATGATACACAGCAAAATTATCTATCAACTTCAAATACATTTTGAGGGATGGTATACCATACACTTTGCTGTTTCTAGTTCTCACAGGACAGAGTCACTCAGGTTTTTTTTTTTTTTTTTACTTTTGGGTTAACTACCTGTACAAAGAATAACAAATAAAAGCCTTTTTTGGGCAAAAAAAAAATTTTTTAACCTTGACTTACAATTATATGATGATATATATGATAATGTCAATAAATCAACCTTTGGTCAAAGGCTGTAAAACTACTTAAAAAGTGGATATTCATCATAATTTTCCAGAGGTATCAAAATATTCACAGTAATTTATAACTCACACAAACACACATATGTACACATATGGAGCTTCATACATGAAAAAAATATTATACTGAGACAGCAATTTGTGAGAAAAATGCTTCCTATAGTGTTGAACAGTTGATTAGGCATTAATTGAATATTTTCACTGTCCATGAGTTTGTGTTCTTCAACTAGAAGATATCATTGATAACATTCAATAATAGGAAACAAAAAAGAGTGAAAGCTGACTTAAGGACATCTGGTAGATATTGACTAATCTATTCTTGACTAGACTTAAACAATATTTATTTTGGCAGTGGTACTCTTTAGTAGACCCTATTAGTATTATCCTTTAAAATTATGGGTAGTTTTATTTCCACATCTAAGACAATGGGTTCATTGGTAATATTATTCTAAGATATATCTAAGCTGCCATGCAACCTGATGGTTGTTAAATTGATGATAGGGTTTTTGCTATGAATTGTGTTATGTAAACTTCACTCTCTAGTTCATAGGATAAATTTCTTCTTTGGGGAATTTTGTTGGTGTTAAGTTTTGTGTTGCTGTTTAAGGGTATGTACACACAGATGTTGTATGTTACAAGGTTTGGCTAGTGTAGAGCTTTGTTCCATTCATGTAGTTTCTTGTACTATAGCTAGATGATCATGGACTATGTGGCGATATGTACTTTAGAGAGTGTGTGAGGTGTGTTATTCTCTTCAGATCTAGATTTACTACACTACACTTTAGAATCTAATCTAAGTCTAGATTATTCTAGACTGAATAGACCTTGAATTTTCAAATAAATCTAGATATATATCCATTATCTAGACTACTAGACTTCTCTTCTTCTCTAGAGTCTAACTGCTCTAGAATCTATCACCAGAATCAACAAGCTTACTCTTGAAGTAATAGCCAAAATACATACAAATAATACAAAATAGCCAAGTTGCAACGTATTCAGAACAACGCCGCACGAATAGTTCTTAAAAAAACAAGACGAGATTCTGCTACTGCACTCTTGTGCACGCTCCATTGGTTACCCGTAAAAGCAAGAATCGATTACAAGGTCGCCACACTTTGTCATCAGTGTATATATAACAATGAGATGCCCTTGTACCTTAGCGAACTGATTACTCCATATGTCCCACAGAGAGCCCTACGCTCAATGGACTCAACGCTTTTAGTGGTGCCACGTTTTTCCCTCAAAAGCTACGGTCAGCAGCTTTTTCAGTTCACGGACCAAAGGTTTGGAACTCACTCCCCATTGATCTCAGACAGACAACTTGCTACACCACTTTTAAGAAGAACATCAAGACCTATCTTTTTAGAACTTTTTTAGATTCTAAAGTTTGTCATGTCTTATGTTTGTGTTTGTAATGTTCTTACAGCGCCTTGAGACTACATTTTGTAGTCTATACTAATAGACTTAGTGATAGTGTTATTCTCTAGTGACTCTAATCTCAAGTCTCAGACAGATGGTCAAAATCTAGCTAGATTATTAAATAGATCTAGATTCTAGATCTTTAATTTAAAAGTCATTGGCTAACAATTAACATGTATGAGAGTAAATCGTGTAGTAGATGCATGAAGTGTAGTATGATGTAATGTAATTGTCATATTTCTTTTTTAAGTAATGTCTGTATCAGATCTATACTTAAATAAATAAATAAATAAGATAAGATTTCATTTATAAGCTAGATCTAGAGTCTATTCTAGAGTTATAATAGTAGTACTTGACTCTCTAAAAAATGTGTTAAGTACTAGAGTTTACTAAACTCTACTAGATTCTATTATATATATATATATAATATAATATATATATACTTATATTTTATATCTATATATAGATTATAAATCTAGATTTTATTACAGTCTACTACTTACTTGACTCTAGAATCTAGAGCCTTCAATCATTCAATGATATAGTTATTATAGTATCTATCTACTAGATCTTAGAAATTATTATAGACTCTCTAGAGTCACTTGTCACTAGAGATCTATAATTATATATTCTTAGTCTTAAAATAGATTGTAAACTTTAACTAGAATAACTAGAGATCAGATGCATAATGTATCTCTAGATGATGGATCTACCTCTACACCATAATCTTAGTCTTACTACTACTAGATTTAGATCTAGATCTAGTACTAGAGATTTAGAGACAGAGACTAGAGTCTAGATTTCTAGAATAAGTCTATAATATATATCTATTCTAGTAACTAGACTAGTCAATAAGTATCTTTATTGTCTTCTAAGTGAGTCTTAGACTTAGACATCTAAGTTAGATGCATGATTGAATACATAACATTATAACGGTGGGGGTAACGCCATTATGATTAACCCATAGGCGGCGTAGGCATAACGTGTAGGACGTAGTTCGTAATCATCTTCTTTTCTGAAGTAATGTCTGTTTTATTAAATTTATTATTTAACCTTAAGTGCTTAAGATAAGTTTTATTAGAAGATCTGATCTAGTCAGTCTAAAAAAAACACTAGACTGTGAGGGTCAGACTCTACTCTACTAACTAGTCTTAATGAAATGTCTATGTCTACAACTACAACTTGTAAAAAAACAATGTACACAACACAGTCACAGTAGATGAGTAGTAACACACTTTTCAAGTACAGTTAGTTACAAAGACTGAGTTACAGTAAACTAACACTGACTCGACTGAGTTATAGTTTATAGTTATACTGAGTACAGCAAGGCAAATCAGCAAATGAGTAGTGAGTAGATCTACATTGTACATGTAACATTCTACATCTATTGATCTAATCTAGACTTAGGACTTAGACTAAGACTAGCATAGGCAAGCATTTTTATATTAAATAAGCCATATTAGGCATATAAGGCATAGATTATAGATAGATTATCTGATAGATAGATCTATCTTACTATCTGGAGTCTATAGATTAAATTCATTAATCATTACTTATATATTAGATTAGATTGTTAGATCTAATCTAAAATAATCTAAATCTAGATTTATTTAAAATTTGATCTAATCTTGTGGAACAAACAAAAATTGTTCTGGCCGCTAAACCTATTAGAGATCTAAATAATTACACTACTGTTATTGTTGGATCCAGATTCTAGCACTTACCTGACTAATAAAATAAAGCACTAACACCTTTTTACTTATTACACAGAGATGTAGATCTAGATCTAGACTCTATCCTAAGTTCCTGGATCCGGAGTAGCGCTACCTGGCGGAAGCCGACTTTAAATTAAATAAAAAATAAAATAATAATATAATACATGTTTCACAATACTTTTTGAGCTAGATCTAGACTAGATATTATTTAAGCAAAAACAAAACCTATGTTTTTAATTCGATTTTTATAATATAATGAAGAATGATACCTAGAGATCTAGATCAATATATTATGGTAATACTTTTATGTTTGTATTCAGATCTAAAAAGAAAGGTATTATTTGAAACAAATTGTAGATCTAGATTCTAGATCTCAGTGGAGTTATCAGTCAATAAAAATCTGTTTTCGATTTTCACCTTTCTTATACTACTTATAGATCTAGACCTGGGCATAACCATACTAAAAGCCATACTTGTTTTTTAATTGAAACGTATAGACATAGAATTAGATCTTCTAGAATACTAGATCTACTCATCTCTCTTCATCTCTACTTTTTTTTATATTATACATTTTGTTTGCTTTAGATTAGCAACTCATTTATATCTAGATCTACTAGTTAAATCTACTGTCGTTGATGTATTTTAGCAAATAAAAGTAATCTACAAAGATTTGAAAGCTATACTGAGATATTTCTTTTGTTTGAGTTAGCGCTTCTTTTTATGTTTGATACATTCAAATATGAGGGGAAATATATTGTTCAAATATATTTTTGCATTACATTGTTCGGGGTACCTGGCCATTGTTTACATTGCCCTTGATATACATGATCTTTCACCCGGAAGACATATGGGTCACAAGTAAAAGTAGGGTAGATCCAAATAATGAATTAAATAATTTAAATAGCCTCTGAACTCTGTAATAGTATTAATAATAGGGGATCTAGACCTAGACTAGATAGTAAATGGTTACAGAATAGGTAGCAGTAAGCGATTTCTTTCGGTAAATTAACCTTATCTCTATTAATATTTTTTATTTATATATAGACTCTAGATCTAGAATCTATATTATATCTATATTAATTATTAATATTACTTTGTCTTTGTGTTACGGTTACCGGACCGGTAACAACACAACACTAAGAGTAAGACTAAGTTGACTAAGAGTACTAAGACTAAACTAAGAGTCCCAGACGACTAAGTTCTAAAGTTGACTAATAAAGTAATAACTCACTCAGTCACTGGTAAAGTAACTCTATTAATTCTCTACTGACTACTCAAACTCAAGTCTACTGAACTGACTACTCAACTTGGACTTGACTCAAGTCTACTGACTGTCAGTTACTCACTCACTCACTGTCACTACTCAGCCAGCTACTGACTCTAGAAACTCTAGATTCTCGATCTACTGATCTACTGTCTAAGTCTAAGTGTAAAGTCTAGACACTCTGACAGTCGTAGTGTAGACTGTACTGTAGCTATATTATACTGTAGTCTGTGACTCAGTAGCGGCCTTCTAAAGACTACTTAGACTTAGTCTTTGGAGTGTGGCAATTGCCGATTTGGGGCAACCACCCCTGGCCCCGTGCCTGTGGGCAGTGTGGGAGGCCCCGTGATCTGAGATTATTATATATTTTAATTTTATTTACTATTTAAGTCTATTGTCACCAACTTCGAAAATCAAATTAGTTCTTATAAACAAGGACTTGTCACTCACACTCAATATTGTCCCACTATCTTTGTGATACCAATTAGAATAATGTACCATTTAAGCTGTTAACATCTATAGATTCTACATTTTTGGTTTTAATATTTTATATACCGTTCAATTTCGGTAAAGACAGCATGTAATGACCTTCCGATTCTAAGAGGCTATCATCGCTAAACAGTTAATTTTTTGAAAACCATGGTATAGCCCTTCTACAAAAGTTGGGACTGTGAAAGTGTATGGACCAATGTAGCTCTTATAGCACACTTTGTTCTTATAGAACGTCCTATTGGCTTCAATGGGGTCCATTCACCAAATGTAAATAAACAAATTTAGCCACGTCATAATATTGATAAAATAGTGAAAAATACGGATCACGTGACACACATACGGATTGCGTAATTTGTATAGAACATATAGAGAAAATGTTGTTTGTTTACGTTTGGTGAATGGACCCCATTAGCAAAGTGAGAGGGGAGACATAATATTAGTGTTGCGCAAGTATTTTCCTTTTATTTTCTTCTGTTAATGGAGAACAATTACAATAGACTGAAAATAGTTACATATATAATAGGTACTTAAGTGGCCAATAGTAGGCAACAATAGACTACCTACATCATGTTTTGTAGCAAAATATCAGGCCCAAGCTTAGAGGCGGACATACTGTTGTATAGTTATTGTTACAGCATTACTGATTAGTGTGATTTGGTAAGGTATTATATATAGTCTACCCTTGCGGCTAAGGCCCGCACATGACACTTGCCTAGGGCTACGCGCACTGCTAAACCCGCCCCTGCTGTGACTGTAGTGTAGACTTTGTCATCATTAATGATTAGTGACATTAATTAGGCTATGAATGATTAGGCATTAGTTAGGATTAGGCTAGCCATGATTAGGCCATAATCATAGAATGATAAGATCTAGAGTAGTAGGCATTAGATTAGACTTAGTGACTTAGTTTAGAATCTAGACTAGACTCTTGCTTGATCTATATTATAATTTAAAAACTATTATTATTTATATTATATAATTATAATCTAGATCTAGACCTCTACTCTATTAGGCTCTTAGCTCTAGTTATCCTTAGATTAACTTTGATTAAGATACTATGTATATCTAGACTATATCATGATAATACTGAGATAAGGAAACTATGTGCCTATTTTGTTATTTAGATAATTATATACTCTAGTCCTAGTATCTATAGATTCTTGTGATCATTATCATCATGGTGATCAAGTTATATATATATTAATAAAGGAAAGGATTTTTATGTTGGAGACCTAATCTCATTATAGTTATTCCCAGGATCCTTCTCAGACATTGACCTTATATATATATATCATAATATTGCATTACTTTGGAATACATGTAAATGAATACAAGAGATGAAGAGCCTCAACAGAGACACACTGATTAACCATGATTGATAAAATTAATGGTTGCATATTTGGCTACAGGTCAACTAGATATAGTACCCTGTCAACATTGGTCATACAGAGCTTAAATAAGCTATATTTAGTTTTTGATATCCCAAGTGATGTGTATTTGGCTACAGGTCAACTAGATCTAGTACCCCTGTCAACATTGGTCATACAGAGCTTAAAAAAGCTATTTAGTTTTTGATATCACAAGCGTTGGAGATGCATATCACAATGTTGCATGAGCATGTCATATAGGAAAAGCAGGAAGCCATTTGTTAAACAGCATATATTTGAGCCAACAACTTTGAGACCAAGATCTTCCTGCTCAATACATTCCTAGTCCCGATAGCCACATATAATATGCTTGCGAGATGTGGAAGTCATTAAATCTTAGACACTTTAGATTGTCATGCTTATTTGCATACATCATGGCTAACCTAGCATATTATAACTGACTAAATTATTATGTCACATGTCTCTCTATATATAATAAGAAAAGAAAAACGTATTTATGTCAGGCTTGAGTTTTCAAAGACCTTGAAAAGCTATTGATGTTAAATAGCTTGTTTTAGAGAGACTTACAAAGATGATTTACAGAAAAGGGAGACAAGATCTAAGAGCAATAGTTACCTGCTAACTCCTGTTGTCTTATTTTTGTGTAGTTTCTTATTTAAACTTGAGTTATTGTTAAACCTTTAGGTTGAGGTCCTTTTGTTTAACTGTTGTTAATTCAAAACAATATATTTGTAGAAATTAGAATGTATGTCTCTATAATGACCTTTCATATTTGTTAATGATATTTATCTGTCTTTTTCAGAAAGTTATTTCAAGAAATTTTTCTTTAATTTAATATTAAATATTTTCATTTAGCTTCTGAAACAATGCTCTTAATACTATTAAGTTAATCACCGTTAGGATATATCTACAGTTACTTATTACTGTAATATATTAATATCTGTGTATATATGTTTTTTTTTTAGGATTAAGTCCATGTAAAGCTTGAAAGGAACACTTTTTTTATATACAAGGTAGGTAGGTATATATGTTTATATATTTTTAATATTTAGAGTACAGCTGCACTGCCATTAATGTTAGTCATAGCAAAATTTGTAATTAGTGCTGATGCAGTACATTTGATTGTTTGGAATTTTTTATTTCACTTTTAACGCTCAAGGGGGAAAAACTGAAGTTGAACACTGGATAGCGGGTTGTTTGGAAATTATTCACGAGATTTTTCTGGAAATTTGACAGTTAATATTTATCTTTGGAAAAAAAAAACTAATTATGAATAACCACACTTAACTCAAATGTTTCTTTGTATTCAGTAAATAATATAATAAAGAAATAGATGTGCATGAATATTTTGCACACAGTCTTATAGAAATCATTAGTTGGACTGTTAAAAGTAGATTTGATTGTGCAAAGCTCACTTACTTGAAAGACTTCTTACAATAATAAAACATTATATAAGAAATAAATGGATGAGAAATTATGGACCACCACCAGCTTCTTAGAGGAGGAATGTTTTGTTTTTTTAAACCTTTTTTTTTTATGTTACTTGTTTTTAATCAAAATATTTATAAAAAAAATAGTGATGCATTTTGTAAAAATAAAGTTTCTTGTTATTAATGTTTTCTTTTTTTTTTTTTCTTTTCCAAGAACATCATGATTTTCCTACCTCCTGCATTAGGTAAAGATGAAATTCCTATTTTGTTTCATGAACCATATGTGCTCACTGGTTTCAGGCCTTTGCATTATCCATGGACTTCATATCTTCTAAGCATATTTCAGGTTAGTTTTTATGGTGATAATTGTTTTTTAAAGTGTCCAGTGTTATAATTATTTTTCATAGCCATTCCAATTCCACTAACGATGTTTATGTTGTATTGTCTTCCATGCAGTGGCATAATGAACTTTTAAACATCTGGACCCACCTACTTGCCCTCATCATGGTGCTTATAAGAGCAAGTGTTTGGTCAACTGAGTTCAGTCTGCTCTCTGACCCCTTCATGTGGCCTTTGTCTGTAGGCATCATCACCATGATTATCCTATACATTTGTAGCTCAGGTGCTCATTGCCTTCAAAATAGGTGAGTCATTTTCTCTCATGTTTCATTCATAATAATAGAGCTTAAAGCAATGATTGTCTGATTGTGCTTTCCTCCCCTTTTTTAACACCAGAGTTGTACACCATCAATATAGTATTGTCATATTCAGCTTTACAGTTGTCTATGTTTTTAAACATCTAAATACATATATTTTAAAGGGATGACAACTGTGTGTTTTTATACAAAAGTGTCTAGCTAGCTTTACATGTATATGGCTTGTGATTAATCCCTTGATTTCCTACAGGTTGATAGGAAGAATGCAGTGTATGGAATGCATTGTATTGCTTCTTTACTTAGTTACTCTCTAAATAGATCTAATCAGACCTTTTACTTTTAATCATCCTCACATGTGAAATGTTTTAGGCATTCTTCATTTTAGTTTAGTAAACTCTTGCTAACTCTTCTAGGGTGGGCACTTCTGCAAGACATTCAAGGTGATTTAACAGAAGGCAGCAGAGCCACTCGTTATCCACTGTTAAGGTATACTGATGTATGCAAATGCAACATGAGCTCTTCAAAATTGAAAGTAGTAACAATTGGGAAAAAAGAGGCACAGGATAGATCCACATGGAGAGCGAGCATAAAGGAATTGTTAATGTTAATCTAAGAACATTACAATTTATAACCACATAGAACGCCAGATTCATGAGTGAATTTATTTACACACTGTGTTTACACACATGACACATAACATCACAACACTCCCTTAGTCAAGGGGAATCATTCAAGCTACACATATAAACAATGTCAACAGCCCTCAATTTGAGATGGCATACAAACCAGAAGTAGAAAGAAGGGTGAAACTGTAACTGCTCCTTTACGATTACAGATGCCCAACCTGTAACTGCAGCTGTATATAAAGAATTGGCCTCTTTAGTAATACAAAAAGCTGCAAACTGAAAAGGTCCATCTACGAGGCATAAAATGCCAAAGGAATGGTTTTCCTAGAAATTTGAGAGTTTGGGAAAAAAATGACTATCATGTATGTAAATTCTGATTCTACTAATCTGATTCATGAAAATATAAGCACCTTAAAATTAAGTTACATTAATCTGGTTATTTTGAACACAGTTTCACCAGGAATTCTCACTCTTGATTCAGTACTTTGTACTGTATTGTATAGAATTCAATAAATAAATAGACACACCTTAACATTTTGTGCACGTCTTATGTAGAAATTTATTAGCTGGACTGTTGCGTGATGAACTTCATTATGAAAATCTCTCTGGAAAGACTCATTCCAATAATGAAGTTTTACAGGAAATACATAGAATGAGAAATTATAGACCACCATCAGCTTCATAAAGAAGGAATTGATTTTTTTAAAAGCTCTTTAGTCTTTCTTTTAGGTTGCTTGATGTTGTATTGCTAAAAAGTTCTTAATCAGAAAAAATCATTGTGAACCCTGTAAAATTCAGCTAAAAGTGATTCTGGTCTCTATGCCTACAGGTCTGAGGTAGTTCACTACACCTGCTTTATGTGTGATTATGCTGGCATAGGTCTGTATGGGTTTGGTAGCACAATGTTGCATTATTGGTACTGTCTTCATGAGGACTTACTTGGATCTTTCTCTCATCAGGTTAGTTTTTATTCAATAGTGCTGTATAGTTATACCATTTTTTTTATTAATTTTATATTTTATATTAACTTATCCAACAACTAAGCAGTCATCTCAATTAAAACCAAGAAAAATAGAACTTTAAAAAATTGAAATGTTATTATAATTTTGAAATGACCAATTTTTTAGTATACAAATGTTAACATTGAGATCAATTTGTTGGCAACACAAAGGTACACATGTGTTAAGGGATTATATAGTGTTTCTTTCATTTTTTTGAGATCTATTTTGATCATACATTGCAATAAGTACACATTTTATTGTTAGGGCATATAATTGTCTATTTTATATCCAAATGAATATTTATTTTGTACATTCCACTTTATAGTTTGCTATACCTGTTGGAGCCGTTCTTGCTGTAATCGTATGTATTTGTTGCACAATCTCAAAGACAAAGTACAAACGACCATATCCTTTCATTCGTAGAGTCTGGCAGATGTCTTCTGTTTTTGCTATTTATGTTTGGCTCATATTTCCTATTTGGTAAGTGAATCTTTGATATGTCAGTAAAATAAATGTGAATTTAATTATTTTTACAAGATCCAAATCATTTGTTATAGTAGGGACTAATAAATGTTTTGTTGTCACACTGCACATATTCACATACATATTGGCTTTCACTTTTTTTTTTGTTTCGAGGATGAACTTTATTTGAATAAAATCCTTTTTTATTGAAATGTTCTCTTTCTCACCTTGTTTCCAAATTGTTTTCCTATTTCTAGGTATAGAATTTGGATGTACTACCATGACGGGAAATGGTCTTCCAGTTTTAAAAACCACATACAACAGATGCTTTGGTTTACTGTTGGAGGGTTTTTCTTTGGCTCAGATGTCCCTCAAAGATTTTGTCCAGGTTTGAAATTTTTGCTTTTATTTTATTATTGGAATAATTTTTTTATTAGTTTTTTTCTTTGCAGTTATTTTCATTTAAAAATAGACCCAGTGTATATATCCTTCTATGGTAATCAGCTTTTCAAAGGAAACAATGGATATATTCATGAATATTTAAATTAAGTTTGTGCTCCTCTTAACCTGGCAAAAAGGAGCATCAAACTTCAAAAATTGGCATTCAGAATCAGAATAAATGTAGCTCAGTGAGGACATTACTAGAGCTTTGAATAACAAAGAGAATATATAGAAGTTTGACTGTAGTTAGTTTTAACTTATTCAATCTTTACAGATTGAGATAAAGAAGCTAATAATAATAATCTTTATTATCCATAAGGAATTTTGTCTTACGGTCTGTGCATTACACCATACAAAACATTATATATAGAAAACCAAAATATACATTCACACTAGATTCACTCATAATTTGCATGTGAAATGTTTTTTTTTCTAATTATTTTTAATACTCAGATTGCCGTACCAGGCAGTGATATTAAACTTAAAATATTGGAGATGTGAGGGAGATAAACATTGCCAAGGCCTTTTTGCTAACATTAAATGAGGATATTTTTCTAAATAGTCATAATCTTTTCAGCTCTTTTTTTTGCAGTAAAGTTTAATTTATTGTCTAAGATGATACCAAGGAATTTAAAAGTTTCAATTTCAATGTTCAAAGGGGAAGTTGAGAACACGAACACTAAGTTAATTTGAAATGTATCTTGTTAATCCATTCTAGGAGTTTATCCAAGTTGATAATTATTTCTTCAGCTCTAATGTCTAAAGCAATGCAGTTTTGTGTTTTCATTAACATATTCTTTGATAATA
>JADKLZ010000130.1:31244877-31276981 GCA_021533235.1 Biomphalaria straminea | reverse complement strand
TTTATTTATGTCTATGGTGTAGACGTAGTTAATGTGATTAATTATTGTCTACTTATCGAAAAGATACACACGTTTTTTTTTGTATGTGATAGCTAATGCGAAATATCAGGTTTTTTTTTTTTGTATGGGTAGAATATTAACATCATATAAACATGCATTCACTATTGAAATAGGTCTACAATTTAGTACAATAATAGAATCTACACTCTACACGATTAGGCCTAATACTATTAATAGATATTAGTATAATATTAGATATAATACTAAATTAGCTGTGTGTTTGACCCTGCTCCGAACAAGATCCTAACAAAATAAATATCAAAACATTCTT
Source organism: Biomphalaria straminea (assembly GCA_021533235.1). Lineage (NCBI taxonomy): Eukaryota > Metazoa > Mollusca > Gastropoda > Planorbidae > Biomphalaria > Biomphalaria straminea. The sequence goes on along the minus strand of JADKLZ010000130.1, from coordinate 31,276,650 downwards.
ACAAATACCCTTAGTAGCTTTTATCTATATCTGTACCCTAGTAGGCTGAGACTGCATATTCTTTGCTATAATAAAATATAGGACTATAATATAGCATATTCCACCAAAGGCCTATACTGCACTTCGTTATAATCGTTTTGCGAGGAGGGGGGCAATATATAATATAATTATAATATCGACATAATAATTCGGGTAAGACATTTCTGTTAGGGACATCGTTCCCATATATATCTAGATCTAGAGAGCTTAGAGCATTTCGATCAGCTCCTTATGTGGCATTTTATCTTTGATGGGGCAACTTAAATTGCGAAAAAAAATGTTGCTTTTGTTTACACATGAAAACTCGTAACATTTTATAATCAAAATAGGCTACCATATGAAATATTTCTATTACACACACATACACACACAAATGGTACGTAGCTTGTAGATATAGATCTAGATCGGTAATTTACTTATTTCACTTGAAACAGACTCAGTAAAAAGTATTTTGATGAATTTTCACTGTACTTAAAGGATCTCAAAAGTTTGTAGATCTATTCTATACATACACTAACACTGTAAAACAAAATAATCCACTACAAAAATATATCATTATATCATATATGTATGAAAAACATGCTCTCGGCTAGAGATGCAGATAATCTACATACATAAAATTAAATACCTTAGAATTCAGTAGGCAAGCACAAAGTGTTATCTATTCTTTAACTATTTATTACTATTTTCTCCTCAGTTACCACAATAGTTGCAGAGAGAGAAGGTAAATATATTTATCAATTATTATCATTTTTCTTTTACTTATATCATATATGATATATGTTATATGCTATATTCTAAGTATAAAGTAAAGTGTCCCCTTCAGACCTTGTGATCTATGGGGCAGATGATATTAAGGTCATCTGTTTCTTTGGCCAACAGTTAACGAGCAAGGTGTTATGTGGTGAACACAACGACCAACCGACTTTACTTTCCCCAACTAAAGTCAGGTACCCATTAGAGTTGGATGGACTCAGGGGCACCCTAAAAATCCTAAAATTCAAAATCCCAGCCTTCACCGGGATTCGAAACCAGGATCTCAGGTTCGACATGCAAGTGCTTAACCATTTGACCACCACACCCCCCTATGCTATCTTCTAGGTTTTACATATTCAAAATTGTATATTTCTTCATTTGAAATTCTGCACATTCTTACATAATGTGAATATCATTGAGTCATTTACTTAACATACAAGGTTTTCAACTGAAAAGTGTTTTTTTTTCTAATTTCAGAATATGTTTATGAATACAACACACAAATTCTAACTGGCCTTCCTCTTCATTCTTCCATTCATTCTGGTTATCGCGTGAATGCCATTGCACGTGTCCAGTTTTCAACAAAGAGTAAAGTTAATGTTCAACTTGAAAACATTAGGCTGTACAACATTAGACAACCTGTTACACAAATTGAGGTAATAACCTTTGTCAATTATGACTGTTAAGGAGTTAAGTATTAGAAGAATTGTCATCATTACATATTTTAGTTGTCAAACTTATTTCCAATGTTGACATTATAATAGTTCTACATAGCCCAAACTCTGACCCCTTTTTTTTATTTTTACAACTTGATTCAAAGATTTATGATTAATTAATAGGCACATGAAAATTTAATTCCTGAAGAATATTTAAAAGAATTGACAGGCTCTGAAAGTACAGTGATTGTTGAGTCTCTGACAACACCGTTTGGATTTGAGTAAGTAAATGTATTAAACCTTATCTGAAATGAAACTTTGTTAAAACTTATTTTTATCTATGATATTGAATTGAACACAAGAGGTTATATAATAATCAAACATTTTTATTTATATACTAGCCAGATATGACCCCTCAGCATGCAAGCCTTAGTTTGGATATTACTGATCTACTGGATTGAATCTAAGATAGATTTAGATCTAAGTCCAACTTGGAGGATGCTCCCTTCACATTTTATTTTGCCATGAACATAAAAGTAGCGTGTGAAAATGGGTTTACCCGTTCAGCTGACATATTCATATCTAATATAAATTTCTCTAAAAAAAGGTTAAGCTGATTTGTTAAAATGTTTCATTATTTAATTGAGACACAATTAGGTACTTTTTGTCTATTTTTAGGGCCTTCCAGTCTCTGCGCCATCATCTAAGGAACTTTTATAACTAAGTGTGATCAAGATTGGTTAAACAGTTATGATTTTTATTTGGAACATACATTCATACGCCTTAATTTCTGCTTATATATTAGATGTTCTTTATATTTTTTCTTAGTATCCTTATAAAGTTTTGTTTGTTTATATTTTATCAAAGTTATGAAAATGGTCAAGTTAAGAGGGTATTATTGGCTAAAAAAGAAATGGAGTGGTCTGCCAATGCCAAGAGAGGTTTTGTTTCCCTATTTGAAATCAAGCTTAAAACAAAAAGGCTACAGGAAGATAGACAGCTACTAGCTGGTGAAGATAAGTCTTATACCAGCTCTTATAAAGTTTTAGAGGTAAATTTAGAAAGGAATTTAAACATTTGTTTTGAAAATTCATTGTTCATCACTTTAAGCAGATACATATTTTTCATTAGTTAATGTTATCCACCATTGCAAATTACTGTTCAAATGGTAAATTGCCAAATACTATAATCTGGAAATTTTAAATTCACACATAGATTTTGAATAAATAAGTCTCTTTAAAGCCAAACTATAATACAAAATATAATGTAATTCTAAAATATATCATATTAGTTTAGTTTTTACATTGGTATTAAAATGCTGTTGTTTATTTACAGGCACCATTTTAATTTTTGTTTTTTTGTGCAGACATCAACTGCTGGTATATGTTCCACACTGTACACTACTGAATGCCTGTCAGGAAATTGCTCGAGACAACATGTAACTAAAGTTCGAGACTACACACAATGCCTTGAGAGACCAGTCTATCTTCAAACAAAGTATGATGGTTTCTTTCCCATTGGCCATTCCAAGGTAGGTAGATATCACATGCAATAATACATACATATAATACATACAGTTATACTTTCAGTAACTATATAGTAGTACACCTGGATTTCCTGAATGAATTTATTTTGAATATTTCTGAAAAAATATTTGTCTCAATAATTGAATAATGGCATTTTTCTAATATTAAATTTCATTAAATCTAATATTGTTGGTACTTTATATTATTTTGTATCCATTCATTTCAAGGACAACCCTTTGACAACTGGGGCTGTTGTGAAATATTTGATTGAAGTCTACAGAGGAAAACCAACCATTTTGTCTGCAGTGGCTGAAAATAGAATTGTTTTCTCCCCTTACCTAAACAAAGGATCAGTTACTACCACTGTGAAGTAAGATTTGTGTCCCTCTTTTTAACCCTATTCATTTTATATTATGTCTCGACGATAAACTAAAGAGGTGAATCTTTGATACACAGCTATGATCACAGGTTGGGCATCTGTAATGACCAGTTGCTGTTGTACTATCACCCTTCTTTATACTTCTGGTGTTTATGCCAACTGCAATCTAGGAGCCCTCTGTTATACTTGCTCTTAATGTGGATCTATCCAGTGCTTCTTTTACTCAACTGTTAGTATAATTTTGAAGAGCTTCATGTGGCGTTTGCCTAAATTAGTATACTTAAAAGTGGGCGACCAGTAACTCCCCTGCCTTCTATTAGATTACAATACAGAATGTCTTGTGGAAGTTGGCCTTGTGGTATTCTGTGAGCATGACCAAGCCAGACAAGGCAGCCTTCTCTTGAAGCACTTCCTCTTTGTTTATCTTGCCACCTTATTTTATCTGTCCAAAGGCTGTTTGAATTGTCAAACTATGTTAGGGTTTTGTGCTATTGTGCACGTTATCTTGTTGTCATTGTTGACATATTTCTGTATGTAATAACTCAATATATTTTCTTACTATTTTGTTTTGTCAAATAGTGTGATTTTAGATAGTAATTGTAATATAAAGTATATATATTTTTAGAGGATAACATTTTTACTAAAATTTGTTGTAATTACCAACAAGTATTATTTTTCTTTTCTCTTTCAATTTACTATTAGTCAAACCCTGTCCCTGATTCAAGTCAGGAAGTCTGCCATTGATATACCAGATGCTCCTAGTTTGAAAGTATCATTAATTATGTCACTGCCAAGCAAATCAGTCGACTGCCAAGATCCCTTTGAACTATCTAAAAAGAGCTGTAAGGAACCAGATTTAGAAGTCTACTCTGTGGATGCTGTAAGTTTGATTCAGGGATTTTTTTTTTATTCAAGCAGGGTTTTGCAACAAAAATTACTTTCTAAGAATTTATATTGTGTATATTTGTCTTCTCAAATTTTTTAATCTTTAAAAGCAGTCTATTTACTAGAACTAAAAAGTATAATAATACGAAGATATGTTTGTTGTTTAGAATTGTTATAAACAAATTACATTTTATTGGAATTTTACTGGATTAGGTCAATACACTAAGACAATTCTAAGTATTATTAATTGAACAAGGTAATATCATGGAAGCAATCAGATGCATTTTGTGTTTAAAGATCTTCTCTTTCTCTTCATGGTGAGAGATATAGATAGTGAAAGTAGAAGACATGATCAAGTGGAGACAATAGCCTTAGTTGACTTCAACTTAACATAAAAATAAAAGAATCAAATACTAATTACTATTCCAAAATATCACTCTACTATATCAGTGTCTTGTTACTACAGAACTTTCACACGTAGTTTTTTTTTTGATTATTAAATTCTCATTATGTTTTTTAAGGAAATTTTTGTTAGATTCCTCAAAAGTATCTCACAAAACATATATCCTATTTGGCCTATTCCATAATTAATACTCATGCCATTGCAAAAGAATAGTGTATTCTTAATAATTTTATCTTTTATTTTGTGATTCCTCATAACTAATGAACATGTTTTTACTTCATTTGCAGATAATTTCCCAGCTTAAACAAGCAGCAGACAACAATCTAAACATAGCTTCCAGAGAGTCTTTGGTGCACCTAGGAGTTGTGGTTGAAATGCTTAGTGTTAGTCCAAGAACTGTCATCAAAACTCTATGGGAGAAACTCACACAATCTGTGAATCAAACAGAACAACATGCAAGGTTTTAATGCAGTTTTTAGATTTCATTTATTTAAATATTAGGAATTCTATACTTATTATTAAACAACTCCTTTCAGTGATAATGATTACCTTACACCAGGGAAGAAAGTTAGTTTCAATTGTGCTGCTCTTTGATCATAACATTCTGTCTAATATTCTGTTGTTAGTCTTTTAATATCCTTTATTCTTATATAATACAGACTTAATCTTGGTCTTTATAACTTTTCAGAAAAATTTTGTTTAATGTTTTGCCCCATGTTGGAACTGAGGCTGCTGTGAATCAGATTTTAGATATTTGTTCACAAGACCTTGACTTTGAGAAATGTCCAATAGCTTTCAACATTTTAACACTAAAGGCTACACCCACCGAAACATTAATCAACAAGTTCATAGTAAGTGGGATTACATTTAAAATGCAATATTTATATTTGCCTTTACATTTTTTTTTTCATTTTCATACAAAATCAAATGTGTTTGTTTTTATTCACCATCTTACAAAATAATTATATTTTTCTATTTGAACAGAGTTTGGTGAAACAGCAAGATAAGATGCCTCCAGTTATGAAGCAAACAGCTTACCTAAGTCTAGGCTCTCTAGGATATAAACTTGCTCAAGCAAAAAACAGACAACTTAAAGAGTTAATGAAAACTGAGCAACTGATGCTGGTTAGTTTTTTAGTTTTTACATTTCAAAAATATTATGATTAATAAAATTTTAAAATCTTATTTAGTTTTTAATTTGAATAGAAAAAAAATAAAGAAATCATTTTTAAAATGTAATTTAACACTACAGCACTACAGTTTACATTCACATAAGAAAGAGTCTGTTCTCTAATTAATTACAATATGATATTTTAGTGGATTACAGTTAGTTGTTGTTTTTTTCAGACTCTGCAAACAGACAACAGTGAAGCCCTGGTGCAGAAGAAAAGAGAAATAGATGAAAAGCGTTACAAAATTGTCAACAGTTTTGACAAACTTGGAAAAAATATTGTTGATGTAATTTTGTTCTTAGTGCTTTAAAACATCTTAGCTTAAAAATTAATTTAAAATAATTATTAAAAAAATAACAAGATTTAAAACTGTTTCAGACAATCAATGAATTGGTTGTAAGTGGTTCAAAACATATCAAGGTATTGGGCCTAAAAGCTTTGAGCAATTCAGGACTTCCTCATGCTGTTCCAATTTTCAATAAAATTCTGGCCAATCATGAACCGCAGCTGTATTTTCGTATTCTTGCTGTTTTGGGACACAGAAGAATGTATTTTGACAGGACTGTGAGGGAAGAAGTATGAAAATATTTTACTTTCATTGAATGTGATTACCATTTCATTTAAATTTAATTTAAATTATTTTTAGCTAATAGTACACATATACAATTTTTTTTTGAGAAGGGGAAAGCTGCAGTTATTTTTTTAAAAATAATTCTTATACTACACGTTATTATCACCATGCTCACAATATTTATGTTAAAAAATTGAAAATTTAAAATCTTAAACAAGTGTGCAGCTATGTCTCAGCATATATAATTTAATAAAAAGAAATACAGAAGAACCCAGATAAATTGAACTTGCATAGCTCAGAATCTTGCTTCATTCATATTCACTTCATTTGAATTACCTTACTTGATTATGCATTTACAAAGGAAGTAATTTTGTAGAATATCAGTTTTATCACAATTTCTCTAGTTGAATTGAAAATTGAGCTCTGATAATTTGAAGGTCCACCCTATTCCCTTACAACTTCAAAGTGGATTCTACTCTATTCAATACATTGAATAATTTAATGGAACATTAAAAACTGACTTAATGGTCAATCTAATTATTCTGAGATTCATGAAAGGAAGATGCAAGATAATTTCTCAGATTTCTTTATATTATTTTTTTTTCAGTCTTTGAAAACTTTGCTGGCAGTCTATAATGACAAGACGGAGGTGAATGAGGTCCGCAGCTGGGCTTTCATAACGTTGATGCAACTCCATCCAGAACTTCCAGTCATTCAGACCATTGCTAGAAATTTAAACTCAGAAAAAGATGCTTATGTTTCTGGTTTGGTTCTTAGCTATTTGTCGTCTCATGCCAACACAACTTTTTATCCATTTACTACATTGTAAGTATATCATATTTGAAGTTATATTAATTAAATTAAAATTTGAGCAGTAGGTAAAAGTCAATGGTGGAGCTGAGTATGATCCATTTAGCTTTAAAATATTTTCTTACATTTCATATCATTTATATTTTTTTGAATAATTAAGTTCAATAAAGAAGGGCCTGGAACATAAAGGACATTTGAGTCCATGTAGCACACCTATGTCTCAATAAGCACACACCTATGTCTCAATAAGCTTGGTAGTTTCAAATGTATCTTTGTGTTAATAAAGGCATCTTGTAGTGGAACCATTTTTCTTATAAGAAAGATGACAATAGAATGCTGGTATGAATTGTGACTATTGTGACTTGAGAATGAAAGGTATAATAGCCCTGGCAGGCATATTGAAATCTCTTCTTCAACTAAACATTATAATTGGATGTGTTATAAATGCCACTGACAAAAACAGTATAAAGATCCTACTTACAAGATGAAACAGTACTGATTATATTATTTTAGTTCTGTAAACATTGGTAATAATGCCAGCTTTCTTAATATGATGCAAGTAAACAGGGTTTGTCCTTCCTTGAATAAAAATAACTGTCTTTATGGCCTTCAGGTTGAGAAACCTTGCTTTAGGGTATCTTATAGTACTAAAATTATTTTTTTATATATTCAAATTCATATTTTACTATTACAACATTATCTTCTCCACAGCCAGTCATTTACTAAAACCACAGTCCTAGACAAAACTAAGTTTATTGTATTACTTATTACAAATTATTTTAGTCTGCAAGTTATATTATAATATTTGCCTGCTTCATTAAGGCTTTTATAAACTTTGATAGCTTTTTGCACTACTTTAGTTCTACTTGATTACGGACTTGGATTCTTTCTCTATAAACATCATTGCAAATTTATATAATTTTAGCTCTAAAAGTAACAGCATTTTAGTTCCTCATATATAGACTGATGCTTAGTTTAACATTATAAAGACTACATTAAACTTTGATTATTTTTACTTCAATAATAAATGAGCTTGCATTTGTTCCAAACAGCCATGTTTAATCAGTCTATACATTCAAGTCCCTTTTTTTTTAAGTGTCAAAAACTGTTCTGATGCCCTCAAGTTTGCTCCAAGGTTAAATCTAAATTATCAGCGATCTTTTACAAATCTTGTGACCAAAATGTATGGTAAGACAATATTGATTCTTTGATGCTACAAAATGGATATTATTTCTTTATTTAATCTGTTTTATTATAAATTCAAAAGCTGTGAATTTTCAGAATTTAATACTTTAATTGATTAGCTGGAAATTAAAAAGACTAAAAGTTCTTGTTTAAATGTTTTAAAAAAATGTATGAAATGTTTACTTCTATTATATTTTAGATAGCGCTAAAATTGGCAAAGTCCTGAGTGTTACTTCCATAGGATCAATGAATCGGTTTGAGAGTTGGTCATTCAATCTGGACACATATGTTTTTGGACTTTACAGCAATTTCCTTGAGGTAGAGATATGAATTGACATTAATTCCTGTGATTTGTTTTAATGTTTTCTAAACTATTGATTCACATTGTAGATCTATTTTTGTTGTTATGTTGCTAATTTGCAGTCAAATGGGAATTAGTTGCTGTGATAAAATGTCTAAGTAATTGCTATGTATTACTTTTCATTTGCATCAGAATGCATTTAAAAGTTACTGTTCTTCTTCTCTATTAACCTTTCCTTATTTTATTTACTAAGTTATGAGCACACACTTCCTCCATCTCTATTCACTGGCTTTAAGAAATTAGCTGCCTCTTAGTTTAGGTACAAGAGTTATTGTTACTTATTATTTCTTCCACCACTAAGTTATCTCCCCTTAGTGCAAGAAGACATGTTGAAAAGTGGGGTAGTGACAACAGACTGACTGTGCCTCAAAAGGTTTTGCAGTTATACTTGTTCTCCTGGATAGATGGCAGCTGTTCATAGGTTCTCCCATTAAAACAATTTTAATTCCTTGAGTTGAGATAGACAAAGAATGTGACACGAAAATGAAGCAATGAGAAATGATGGAAATCCTTGGATAAATGTGACAAATCTTTTGCATTACCAGTACTGCAACAATCCGTTGGGATGGCTAAGACTTACTTAGACTTAGATCCTCCCACGTCATTGGGTGGCAAGCTGTCTCCACAAAGATCTGTCACTGGCATTATCTTAAGCCTCTTCCCAACTGGTGTCTAAAGTCCCCCATCAAAGTGTGGCACCAAGTTATACAAGGGCATCCCTGTTTGTGCTTTCATTGTAATGGCCTCCACGTCATCGCAACTCTTGGTAGGCATAGCTCATTTTGTTGGAGAACATGTCCTGCAAACCCCATGCCATACAACCTCACTAAGTGATCAACTCCCAGTTGGGCATAGGATTTCCTTGTTTGACACCTGATCTCTATAACTGACTTTTAAAATCCTAAAATGGCAAAGAGTACAAAAAGATGGGATGTTATCTTATCAGTGCATATTTTGCCCAGTTCCATCTGAACTATGACTCCTAATGGAGAGTAAAAGGTAACAGTATCACGTGTCTCGCATGACTTAAGGGAGGACCTGTTTGGAAAGTCTATTTACCTGTATGGTGGCTATGAGGTATTAGGCAGCATGACATACTCTCTTATTGCACTTTAGGAGGAGGAGTCTTTCCTGCTCATTTGCCATATGGAGTTCATCTCAAGTGCCAGCTTCATCCTTTCAAGACTGAGCAGCCATCATCACCCTTTGCCACAGCCACAAAGTTCTCTGCTGTTACCCTAATAATAATAATAATAGGCTTGTCTTCGAATCCGAAGATTAGTGAGGAATACAGTGTTTCCCGTGGCTGTGCAGTTCCAGCTGTGACCTACATATTTTGCCACATCCAGGGCAAGCAAAACCATTATCCGTAGGTGGTCGGTTTAGATTTTCTTTTCTTCGTCTGCGTTTGTCCTCGGCGGCAGATTTTCTTTTGGTCTCAAATGTGTATCCCGCGGCCTTCGTGAGTGACCTCCAGCTGTCTCGTTCCGACGCCGCATGCAGCCAGGTGCTCTTTTCTATGTCAGCCAAGGAAAGTTGACGCCTAAGCTGGTCTTTGAAGCGTTTCCGTGGGGTGCCTCTGTTACATCGACCACCTTTTAGCTCACCAAAAAAGACTGCCTTTGGCATACGTTCGTCTCCCATACGGGATACGTGCCCCACCCAGCGTAACTGTCGGATCATAAGAAGTCCCTCTATACTGTCCATACCGGCATTCGCAAGGACATCGCTGTTTGTAGTGCGGTCTTGCCATCGTATGTCCATGATGGAGCGCAAGCATCTTTGGTGAAAGCGCTCAAGGAGTCTTAGCTGTTTTCTATATAATGTCCATGTCTCAGAGCCATATAGAAGGGTTGAGAGAACCACCACCTGGTAGACATTTATTTTTGTAGGTAGGCGAAGCGATTTGTTCTTCCAAACTCTCGCCTGTAGGCGTCCAAAAGCGTTACTGGCCCTGGCCAGACGGTTATCAACTTCCCTTGAAAGTGAGGCGTCATTTGACACTATGCTACCAAGACATGTGAAGTGATCTACCACGTTAAGGGGCTGTCCATTTACTGTGATCCTTGGTGCTGAGTATGTTTCATTGGGTGACTTCTGAAACATGACTTCTGTTTTCCCGAGGTTTATAGATAGACCGAAAGAGGCGGCAGCGTAGGCAAATTCGTTTACCGCGTTCTGGAGGTCATTTTCATTGTGAGCTAGCAGGGCGCAATCATCGGCATAGAGAAGCTCTGTTATGACCATCTCCTTTGTTTTTGTGTGGGATAGTAGACGTCGGAGATTAAACACGTTGCCGTCAGAACGAAACCGGATGTAGATGCCTTTTATTGCAATCGCTGCCTCATTTGACCCAGCATTACGCCAAAGAAGATAGCGAATAGAGTAGGGGCAAGTACACAGCCCTGCTTCACGCCATTTTCTATTGGGAAGTGATCAGAAAGAGCACCATTTTGTCTGATCTCGCCTCTCTGTCCAACGTGAAACTGCTTGAGAATGGATAGAAACGTAGGTGGGCACCCCAGCCTAGCCAAAATCCTCCACAAACCATCGCGACTGACCGTGTCGAAAGCCTTGTTGAGGTCCACAAAAGCTGCGTACCCTAACCAGCCATCATCACCCTTTGCCACAGCCACAAAGTCCTCTGTTGTTACCCTAGCCAGCCATCATTCCTTAGCTTGAAAAGCTCTAATTTTACACTGATAAAATATACATTTAACTTCAAGTTTTTGGGATCAGGAAAAATGGCTCATCTACAACTGGTTCAGTGACTATTCATTTCCAGTGACACCTGAGTAGGTACTACAAACAAATTTAACGAGCATTCTTAATTCAATAAAATAGCCAAAAACAAGATAAATAACTACTTGCCACATTCATCCACTAAATTCTAATCATCTTGGCAAGTGGCTTAAAGACCTTTTTTCTGTATTGTAATTAGTGCCATCAAGTAGATATTGTGACAAAACCAGACTTTGCATTCCCTTTTTTTTCCTTTCAATGCTACAGTTTGTAACTTTTTCTTGTACTTTAAGTGCTACTATTTTCTTTTTTGTGTAGGTTGGCATTAATTCCATGGAAGTGGGTCAGTTTCTTAACAAACTATTTGGCCCACAAGGTCTACTAACAATGAATAAATCAATCTTTGACATGTTGAAACGAAACAAGAAAAGTACATCCCCTCAAGAAATGATTGAAGAGATATTTAAAGTTGTAAGTAGACTCTGGAATATGCAAATGCACTATCATATTTTTGGTACTTAAAATTTATGTGAATAAAAGTATCTTTTTTAAAAAAGAAATAAAAATAATTGTTACTTTATAATTTTCCTCAGCTTAAAATCAAATCTAGAAAGGGTGGAATGCCTGCTGCACACTTATACCTGCGCTTGATGGGGCATGAACTAAGATATCTAGATCTGTCTGACTATATTAACTCTCTCATGGCTAACGGTACATATGCTACTTAGTATTTCTTGTATTGACATAAAAAAATATGAACTTTTACTTTTGTAATAAATACATATGAACAAATTATTTTTTTTAGGCAAAATGTCCATTTACACCAACTCAAGTAGTGTCTTCCCAAGTCTTCCACTAGATGTCAAGACCATGTACTACTTAATGAACACAAAGATGACCCTCCCAACTGAGGCTGGCTACCCTGTGTCTTTGAAACTCAAAATCTCAAAAACCTTAAATGTGAAGGGATCTGTGTCCTTGTCGATTGAGCCCAGCATTTTTGAGGATGAGAGAATGGGTTGGCCACCAAACAAAGTTTCTGCATCACTTGACTTTAGACCTAAGTAATTTTTATTTTATTTCAATATATAGACATTGTATCTTGTGAATTACAGATGTTCCTCTAAAAGAGAAGATAATTACATTCTTATCATTACTTTAGTCTGTTAAACTGTTTGGGTTCAACACAAGATTTGTTGACCACCTTTCTCCATTCCTCATTGAATTTCTTGTCCTTGTCCATTCTTTGATGTTGTCTTCTCATCGCTTTCTCTGTCTGCCTCTTCTTCTTTTTGCAGTAGTAAGGTTTTTGTGAGCCCTTGAGAATCTAATGATATGACCTTAGAGCTTAAACTTGATCTGCTGTCAGTGTCCAAGATTTGCAAGCATATAAGAATGTGGCCTTGACCAGGGAGCTACTACTGTCATAATTTGTGTTTTTTGGCATTGATTTTCTAACCATCTGCTGCAGAAGTCTTGTCTATGCACATCACCAAGTCAATTGTTAAACAATCACATGAAAAAGCGCTCTAAAAAATGAGCCATAGTTGTTCTTGACTTAACATCACCAAGTCAGCTAATTTTGTTATCTGCCCCGGCCAGACCATCTATTGCAAAGCACAAGTTAGTAATTCTTCTTCCTCCAATGTTTACAGTACTTTCATAGCCTTTGAGAGCATCCTTCATTATCCTTTCAAGTCAGAGTTGTTGAAAATAGACAAATTTGCTATGATGGGTTATGAGGCTGATGATTTGGTATTTGAGTTTTTAATTGCTTTTCTTTGAAAGTGTGATGATGAGTGATTAGGTCTATGGCTTGGGCCATTCTCCTGATTGCAAATCTTCAAAAGTGTGTTAATCCTTGTAATAAGTATTTTAATAGAGAAATTGTTTTATCAGATTTAAACAAATCAAATGTATTAAAGTGAAATTAACCCTAGGATATAATAAAAGTAATAATGCCATTTATTTATCAGAAGCTCACTAAATTTTCTGTATACACTGTTACAAACACAAACACATTAACAGCTCAAAGAATTAATATTTCTAAAATATGGTTTGTCTGTAATGTTTATGCAAAGTATTTTATGTTCTCTCTTAGAGGTGTCATGGAAATCTATGGATCTATGGGACTAGATGCACATTATATGAAACGAGTAGCATCCTTCCGTGCACTTGTAGAGTTTGCTATGCCCATTCAGAAAAACATTTCTTATGATCTTTCTGCTAGAAAGTTTAAATTAGTCAGTGTTGTCCCAGAGCTTGTAAGTGAATGTTAACTTTTTATTATCTTTTGAATTTTTCTATTTTCATATTTGAATTTGCCATGTTTTCTGTATAATGATCTATCAACATTAATGATTACTTATTGTTTTTATTTTTTCAATCCAGAACAAACCTTTAGTTAAGTTTTTGATACAGCAATATGCAGAGTCTGTGACTTTAACAAATAACTTTACTGCAGCACATGTTGATCAGCTACCTTTGTGTGCTCACAAAGTTATCCCTGTAAGTACTGTTAACATGCTTTTAAACACATTCAATAGTAATCCTTCATTTTCATATTTGAAGAATTATAGCTTCATATTTTGTTTTGACTTTTTTTAATATTCAAAATTTTGAGTGCTATAAAAATAATTGGCTGATACTTGCATGATTGTAATTTGCTGTAAATTAGAAATTTAATCAAAGACCATGTACATTTTTTTAAAAACTATATCAAAGATATATTTTGTATGTTTTATCAGCAGACTTCTACATACATAAATTATTTATAATTCTATAATTAAGTAATAAAATATATAAATATAATATTTTCTTCACTCAAGGGTATACATAATTTATTTTAATTGCTATCTTTATATTTGTGCCTAGATAAACAAGTTCTATGATTTAAATGTCCTGGGCTACAAAGTTGGATTTGTTGGACACCTTCCATATCAGTTTGACTGGCGGAACCCACTCCACATCATGGGTGGTAAGACATACATCAGGCTAATGAAGATGCCCATGAAAGATAGTCCTAAAGTGGTCACTCTTACTGGTCAGTTAGTCTTCCCATTAGAGGTCAACTCTGCTGCTCAAAATGTCTCCAGAGATGAGGTATTTAGTATGAATATTGATAGTCATCGCTTTTAAATGATACAATGAATTTTTAGTAGTAACCTTTTGATGTTAAACAAAGTTGTTATCTTGCTGCTGTAAATGAATTACCTTGAGTTATGGTGATCTAAAGCTGCATAAATATCTTCAATATCTTTGTCAGTGCTAAATATGTAGAGCTTAAATAATCAAAACTATTTCAGATCAACCAGAGAGTTCCGATTACTGAAGTGACCAACTTTTTAAACCAAGAAGAGGCTTCTTATAGGCAAGTTATGTTCATTATTTCTCTGATGCAGACTTCATAGAGTCTCACAGCTTTAGCAGTTTAACTCAACATTATCTTCAAGATTTTAATCAGCTTTTAGATCTTAAACAAAATGAAGTTGAAGTTTATTAGTTTTAGTTAAAATCTGATATTTTTTATAGAGTAATCCTCCCTATTTTTTTTTATTCAGTCAAAAAAAAATTATTTTATTTAAAGTTCATGGCTAAGTAATCTTTTGTTTTACTCAAGTTTTGGTTGTGAAGGAGATAAAAACAAATGGCAATGCCTGTTTTATAAGATTTACAGCTGTTTTTTTTTATTATTTCTAATTGAAATAGAATAGTTGCACTTTAATTTTTATTATTTTTTGTGGGTTGTCCATTAACAATGGAGAGAATGCTGAAGTAAGGATACTTTTTTTTAAATTGATCAGTTTTTTTTTTAATTTATGGTATAAGTAGTCAGTATATCAAAGCAGTAATTTTAAGAAAATCACTGTATCAAAAAATGCATTTATTTAGTATAATTATAGTGTGTTCATGTAGTTCGGTTGATAATTAATTAGTTGATGTATGTTACGCATTTTTTTCTTATTCTGTTGATGTGCTAAATAATTCTGAATTCTCTTTTAACTAGCGACCCAGTGGACCTGGACAAAGAAGCTATCTCCATGCATCAGTTAATCAATAAATTTAAAGATGTCACAGGAAGAACAACTATTCCACTGCATCATGTACCTGAAACACGAGGCATTATCTTAAGCCTAGATGCCAGCACTAAGAAAACTGTGAGAAAAAGTCAATTGGAAGCTCTATGGAGTAGATTAGATAGTGGACGAATAACTTCAGCTTTTATCAGACTTTGGAAATCTCCTATGCCAGATTATACACCAAAAGAATGGCAGGTAAGATATAATTGCTAGAGTAAAATTATCTATTTTTAAATATTTTTTTTATTTTAGTTTTTTAACATTGTATTTAAAATATTAGTATATACATACATAATACTACACTCTTTTTTTTACATAAAAAGTTTATATCATTAAAATATTACATAATTACTTGTAATGAACCAATGCGTTCTAAAGAAATGTAGCTATGCATTTTATTTTCTCTGATCAGATGGTGACAGAATTTAGAAAGACTTATCCAGTTAAGGTTCATGAGCCCAAAGACACACTCTCAGCTACTTGGCAAAAAGACATTTTAAGAGATCTGCAATATTTAGTAAGCAAGAGCTCTCATCAGGTAGGCTGAATTCTATTTTAACTATCATGATATTGTTTTGTTTTTTTTGTCTATGTCATAAATGAATTACTTAAGATTTAATTTAAGATCTTACATCCTATAGAATTGATCTGCTTATGAAAACATATCTAACAATGGTGCTATTTTATTTTAGTCATATATTAATGGGAAACAACTTCAAATAACAAAAGAGTCAAAAGTCAACATTTTTCTTTTACAAACTTATACAAACTTAACAGTTTAATTTGGTTAATTTTTACTGTGTAACAATGCAAATTCTCCTAACATATGGCAAGGCAAGATGTCATCCAAACTTTGTACCTGTTGCACAGTCTTATAAAATGAGTGCCAAAAACCACACAAATTCCTATGAAATCTAAATGAACTTTTTTCAACAAAAATGTGCTAGCATTGTTAGATAAATCATAGAAGACAACCACTAATCACTCCATTGCAACCATGTCAAGTCATTGCAAAATGGGCAAATTTTTCCATTATGGCTAGAACGTAAGGATGCAAAAGCTAGTTTTTTCCTTACTCTGTAAGACTGTATCAGCACTACTTTTTGACTGTCAAAAAGATCAAAATGGCTGTCTATAGTCACCCAATGAACTTCTCTGTGTTGTGTCTGTTCATATTTTTTAATGTTGCTGAATGGAGAAAGAGAGTAGACAGATCATGTGTTGTGCTCCAATGGCTCAACAGACTAAGGAACTTAGCTGATTCTTAAATGTTTTTCTCAAATAAATAAAAACTGCCAATGGCTTTATTGCAAACGAAGCACTAACAATAACTTAAGGTTTAGTATGATGGAGATTCTAAAGGAACTTTCTTAACTAGCATTGTATAAAACCACAAGAAAAAATGTAGAAAAAAAATCTTTTTTTTTTCCAATTTATTATAATTTTACTTTTTGTTTTTACTAATCAAACATTTTAATTGATTTTAAGTTTTGTAAAAAAAAAAAAAAAGATATTGTAATCTTATGTCATTGACAGGCTTCTAATTATCTTCTTCATTCAACACTTCTGAGTGAAATCAATGAGTTGAATTATCCTGCAATGATCAGGACACCAACTTCCAGGTCAGGTTTTAATTCTAAGACCCATGAGCTTTTGTTTTGTTTATGTATCTCTGGTTTTATTTTGGTGTGTACTCTATTGAGTTAGAAAAGAGGTTGTAATGTTGTCTACTGTTTTAAATACTTTCTGCAAATGTTTCTGTTTAAGTAAAATTAGTTGATTAAATTCCTATATTTGTCATTGGCTTTGAACTAGGTAGCCATAAATTACTTAATTGTAGAGAATTTTTGATATGCTAGAAGACAGTGCACATTGTCACAGCATCCTACGACAAAGGTCAAGGAACAGAGAATGATGAGTAGATATTACCAGTTGTATTAACACAGCTATTGGTTAATGCTGTGGTCTAATATTTTATGTTGTTTGTAAAACAGATTACTAGATAATCTAGTGCCAGAACAGTTGTACATGGTCATGGATACAGTGGAAAAAAATAGGTGGCAGAAATACTGGACCAAACTTGTTTCTCTGCATGAAAAAGTGAGTCTTATGTTAGTAACAGTTTGTTTCACATTTAAGGCTCTCTTGCTTCACTTTATTTCATTCACAAAGATTGCAACTATTTAAGACTTCAAAACTATCTATTTAAAGAGTATTTCTACATAGCTTTCAGCTAGTATTTCACACATCAAAAAAAAACAAAAATACAATAAGAAATTGTCTTTTAATTCAATTTTAAAGCACTAGCTTCAATAAAATACTAAACCTCCAAACGTTAACGACCTTTCCACATCCCAAAACGATGCATTATGCACATCAATCACCATAATAGTCAAAACCCACCTTCACCCCATAACACAGTATATCTTTAAATTCATATAGTTAATACTATTAGTTTTATTCTTTATACATAGGGGAGAAAAAGAGTTGAAAATAAATTATCTCTCCTTAATTAACCACATGTCTGTCATATTGTCTTCCTACGCCCATATTACCTTCAATTGAATGCTCTCTATGATTGTCATGAGATCTTTGACCTTCTATCAACTGATATATATGCCTTTTTTGTAATGGTATTATGGATTATGTTCTCTAGATTGCTATAAGCCTTGCCATACTTTTGTATATTTAGCTAGTTAAATTTGTTGAAAAATTTTTCTAATTAATATGGTAAACATTGCAGGTTGCACCTTCTATTTTTGAACATAAAATTATGAAAAATGTTTATAAAACTATTTTGAAAAGGTTACTGAGGAAAAGAAGCGCTTAGTTGATCCTGAAGACTCAAAGCGTGACTCCAACATTTTGTGCTATATAAATAAAGTCCTGAAGATACAGTCATCTATGAACTTTGACCTTGATGAAATCATTAAAGAGAAATCTGTTCATCGTTCTGAGCTACCTATAGTGCAATGGATTCATTTCTACTATACAACTATGATCAACGATCTCACTGAACTTATTCCAGGATATATTACTGTATGTTTTCATTTATATTTAGCATATAAAATGGTTAAATATGTCATTGATAGAGACTATTAAAACACACATTTAAAAAAAAGGAAATCTTAGGTTTCTTTTAGTGTTAAAAAAAAGAACATTTTTTTTTTAATATATCTATATAGAGAGTGTACTTTGTACTTTTGTTATTGTCACTATTAACACTGAGCTTAGATTAAGACCTTTTCAGTATAATGCATTAAATAGATCAAAGTAAAAACAATTTCACAATTAAGAATGAGGCTGTGGAATATAGCATTAAAGATTTGAATTTATAAACTCCTACGCATAGAAGTTAATAGGCTAAAATATTTTGGGATAATTTCTTTTAAATTAAGATCAATGTTTTTCATTTAAATTTATATATATTTTATAAAATATCTTTTCATTTGCTACTATACTACTAATAACTCCCATTAATCCTCACAGAAAGATATTGTTTTAGCACAAGTTCAAAACATTCAGAACTTGATGAAACAAACTAAAGAAAGCCAGGAGTCCATAATTACAAAAATGAAACAAGTCTTCACATTGTCTTTGTCTGACAATGAAGAGAACCAGATGAGTCAGAAGGTAAGCTTTGTTGGACACCAAGTTAGCATTGCAGCTCTGTCATAGTAGGATAACTATTGACAGGATCTCTCACTAGATATGAATGTACACTTGTTCCATTTCAGAATGTGTCAAAAAAACATCCAATGGTGTGAAAGAAAGGTTAAGGTAGTCTTTCTTTGGGGGAGTTAAACATAAATACCAAGAGGAGATAATTCAAAAGAAGCTTTAAGATAGGAAAAATGCACAGCAGTAAAGTTGTTTTTTTGTTCACTCATTCAATAAGAAGCCAGTAACTTAAGTGAAAAAAAAAATGTTATAAAATTTGTAAAGATTTCATGTGTAATCTCTATGGCCTCCGTCAGTCGTGAAGCGACTATGGATCATCTCATGGAAATGAGATGAATGCCTGGGCATATGCTGTGCACAGTAGGAACAATGTTGCCCACACATCAGTTCCCCCCTTTCCACGCAGCTGATGAATCCAAAGGAACGGCAGTGCCGATACAGTTTGGGGTTAGCAGCGCCGCAGGTTCTGCCAGAGTGTAGCACTGGGTGCTGCAAACTGCCTTAGGGTCGCCAGCTCCTGATTTTTCCTTAGGGTTGACTCCCGAAGCCTTTCCCTTGATTGGGTATAGCTGCAAGGCAGCAGAGGTTTGAATTCAGAGTTTTCCTTCTCCTAGGTGGGTAGCCTGCCATAGCTAACGAGCCCCTCCTGCCCGAAGCTTACTGGTTAAGGCGCCAGTTACTCGCCTGTGCCCCTTCTCCTGTTAGTAAGAACAGTTCCGCCAGACTCAATATCTGAGCCACACGTGAAGGTCGGGTGTTGGACTGGTTGTCAGAGGCTATTTGAGACGCATGCCATTTGGAAGCATTTTATAGGTAGTGGAGTGCTTACATCCATTACCACTTCCGGCATTGACAACCTTGCGGAACCTCATGTGTAGCAATGAACATTAAATGTAACTGGCTCTCAGGTGTCATTGAGTAAATATTGTAGAATAAGATATTCTTTTTTTTTACATGCTTTTGTTCTGCTCTAATTCACTCCTCAGCTTAAGTTGACTCTAGCTGTTTAATGGGATTCTTCTTACAGGTTATATTTAATTATAAAACACATTAGGAATATAAAAATAAGCTATATGGTTATTGTTTGATTGGAAGAATTTTTATTTCTTAATACAAAGATAAACCAATCTTATCTAATACAGACATTGCTTCAATAAAGAAGATGATTACGCATTTAGTCATGCATATTAACCAATGACCTAAATTCTGTTAAGTCACTGGTTTTCCTGGCTAGCTTAGGCAACCCATTCCATGCTCTAATAGCACTAGGGAAGAAGGTGTATTTGTACAAATTTGTCCTAGCAATGTAACTCCAATGTGGTATACAATCTGGCCTGCTGTCTCAATGGTCCCTGGTTTAATCTCAAATAGTGGCCCACATGTTACTTAGACTTTTGTTAGTTGAATTTTGTTACATTAAAAGCTCCATGAGAAATATTTTGGGTCAACAAAATCTGAAATTTCTTTAAAATTTGACTCTGTTAATATTGTTTAAAATATTGTCTGTTGTTGACCTTATTGATCTGTTGTTTTGTTTTATATTAAGGGAAACAAGGGAAACAATTTTGAAATGTATAAAGATTATTCTGTGGATCAGAATGCTGAAACAGATGCTCTCTATCAAGTCCTGGCACAGCTGTCATTATTTCAACTAGAGGTATTTTACTGAAGCACTTTCTCTCATCTCTGTACAAATTTATATGTGGTCAACTCATATTACAAACAACTTCAAAAGTCCATTTTTATTAATGCAGCACTTGTGAAACTTAACTTCAGAATATTGTAGGCATTTTTTTTGTATTTCACAAGGTTATTGAGACACTTCAAAAGTATAACTCAAGGCAACAGAGCTGTGATATTGAGTTGATCAAGTGTTTGACAAGTGAAACCCGTAACAACATCACTTTCTTTGATCAGATTTGGAAAGACACGCCAATCTATGCTAATAATGTCCTTGATACAATGTTACTGGTGAGCTAATACTGATCTCTATACTCTGCATCTTATCTGCTTCACCACCAAGCTTATAGTAGACATTCTTTTACTGCAGAATCTCAAATCTTACCTCAGTTCAAATTCCAAGCTTTAAACATCTTAACTTAAAGATGTTACTTCAAAAGAGAAGATAATTACTTTCTACTTTTATCTATGTGGTAACCTACACATGAATGTTAATTAGAGACTTAAGCTCTGTTAAGTCCTTTCTAATTCAATCAGCCCATTCCATGCTCTAATGATAGGAAATTGTGTTAGCACAGGTAATTAAAAATGTGCCTTTATCATTGTGTCTATCTGAATATTTTAATAGGTTATGTGATTGTTTTTGAAAGTTATGGTTCCATGTTTTATGTATCAAGATTAGTTTTTATACTAAAAGTTTAAGGAAAAGTGCAATATTTTATTGACTCTGCATATTTTGTAACCTTTAAGTAAACAAAGCTGTTGTCTGTCTACCTGTGGTTTATTTAATTCTGTTTCCCCCATATGCACCTGCTTTTGGCATTAGCTTTCTTTTTGAGTCTCAAATGTCTGTACTACAGTATTTGCAAGAGTTCACCAGCTGTCTCATTCTGAAGTCATTCCTGTCCGCATTTTTATTTATGCCTATGCAATTGATGCAAACTGACACTGTTTACCACTACAGTGAGCCACTAAAATCATGAAAGTGAGGTTATAGAAGAACATTTCTTCACTTCCCTGGACTTCCCACAACCAAGTTTTCACTTTATCTTGTCTTAGAGTTCCCACTCCTTCATGTGGCTGTCAAGTTTTGTTTTTATATGATATATCAACTCAGCTTTCTTTTGTATGAATGTAATACTGTCTTAAATTGTGAAGTCATAATAATGAGATGTGGTTGCTATGATGTGCACTGCTTGGAACTGGATTGAAACATTTTATTTCATATACATATAATGTATTTTAATGGAGACTACTCTGAAAGAACACAAACTATATACTATAATGACTAAAATCAATAATACTTGACCCCTTAACTCTTATCAATAATGCATCTTTACTCTAATTATTAATGTATCACATCTTAACTTTAATCAGTATATATAATGCATGACATGATTAATATAATGTATAATACATGACATCTTATTAATAATAATCATTAATGCATGACATGTTTACTTTAACCAATACCTGACATCTTTACCAGTATGTATTATCATGCAGTTAAAGTAAAGGCAAGGTCTTTGATTCAGCTTGTGTGCATATTTCAAAATCTTTTATACTTATACAAAGTTTATTATTTTTATAAAGCAAGAAAACAGTGCGTACTCTAAGACTATTTGGATTGTACTTAAATATTTGTATTATTTGACCATACTAGGTGACAATTCAAAATGAACTCATCATTCACCTTTTGAATGTCAACTCAAAGTTAAGTCTGAACACACCAATCACAAAGTCAAAAGAAGACACTGCTAAAGCCAACACTGAAAGTTTCAATCTCAAGGTATCACTTAATCCTTTTATCCAGTTGAAATAGATAATTGTGGATTAATTTAATTAATAAATCATTAATTGCAAAACCAAAGATTACTCTACTTGATATAAATATAGCTAAGGTCTTAGCATTCAATGATTTTTTTTGTTTTTTTCCTTACCAAAAATAGATTGAAAGCTTAGACCTTGGTCTACGTGTTTCAAGTTTATATAAGCAAAGGATGTTGCTAGATATTACATCTGCTTCTTTAAGTGAACAAGAACTTCCCGTTTACAATGAATTGAAAAGCATGTATAGAAAATTAGTGGTTGATCGAAGAATATTTGAACTTAATTTTGCATACAACAAATTGACTCATCATGATGCAGATGTTTCTGAAACAGAAGTCAATAAATTGCTTGTCAGTCTCAATACATACACAACTAAGGTAACTCATTAATGTTTTAATAGAAAATATAGAAACATTTTCTAGTCATTATATTCATCCTGCTTTTAATCATTTTTTTCAAAATGTAAAATATTAGAAATAGTATATTTATTATTATAGTAACATGCACAGAAAGCTGACACATGTATGTATAAATCAAAATATAAATAAAATGTAGAATGGTTTAATGAAATAAACATATATTAGGATTGGTTTTAATTTTCATACATTTTTCTCTCTAGCTGGCTGAATTACAAAAGAATGTAATTGACCTTGACACTACTCCCCATATCTATATAGCAACAGAGTTTTTGGGTATTATAGGGTCACTTCGAACAACAGTTGACGTTAGTCGTCCTACACTAATGGCTGTCACTTCACCAAAGAAGTAAGTACTAAAAATTTTTGTTCCTCATATGTGTTCATGATTATTTAAATGTTTTTTTTAGCATTACTGAATAAATGTGTAAAATGCACAATCAAAAGACAAATTTCCTTCTAAATATTATTACTATAAATGATGTACTTGTCTCTGTTAATGTAGTCAATGATATTAATAAAAATTCTTTTTTTAAGTCATCACATTTCATACAGATTGATGTTGCACAATATTTTGTCACATGTTAGACCCTTAGTTAATATTATTAGTGACATTATGACTTAATGGGTTAGAGGCTACCTAGAGAGAAAAGCAGTTGGTGATAGGATTTCATAAGGGTAAGATGTATTTTATCGACAGAGACTCAACTGTGGCCTTTTTGTTGGATTGAACCTTCATAAGAATAGTTCAACGGTATTTGGACTTATCTCTTCACTTGTTAAAATAGTATGAGTCTATTTTCTTGTTGGTTAATCACATTGAAATACACCCGCACAAGAGTAATCTGTCAAAATCAGACAGGCATCAGATAGATAGGCCTCAGTACACACATCATGCAGTTTTTATCCATGATTTACTGGGGGCTGATTTCATTGTTTGTTGTTTTTTTCATCTGTGTTTCTCTTGACTGAAGTTATTCCTTGGGTTTTAAAACCTTGTGAAGCTAAGTTGAAAAGTGGATGTATGGGTGAGAGACATAATTTAAGTCTCCACCATGTTGTAAGAAAAAAAAGGCAATTTAAAGTGCAAATGGGTTGTTTTGTGGAAGTGCTTTTAAGTTCATTTACAATGCCAGCTTACTTCTACATAGAAGAAAACATTTGGTAGCATCTGGCTTTGGCAAGTGTTAGATGAATATTATTTGTTTGACTTTTTGGATGTTTCTTTAGATTTGAAGATGATTACATCTTATCCCAAGCCTACACAGTATAGCTGTAGATGGTTGAAGGCAGGGTTTTACCAGGGACCATCAAATATGTTAAGATGACAATGCAGAGACCATACCACATGGCTATTTAAGTCATCTAGTGGGTTTTAAAGTATTTTATTTCTATGACCTGTGTTTTTAGATCTGCTGTTGGCATCTGAGATTTACAAGCATATATAAAAGACCATGGAGAACATTGTCTTGATAGTTATTGCAATGGCTAATATAAATCTAATATAAATAATAAATAAAATAATATAAATCTATCTTTTTCAGAAACATTTGGATTGAAAACTTTGATGATGTGTCTAACAAGATTCAACAGCTTGCTTCTGCCATGTCTCTTATTTTTGACAAGTTTGTCACTAGAACTGATGAAGACCAACAGACACATTTACTCTTCCAATCACTTGATCAAGCATACATGGAAGCTCAAATCAATCAGCGTCTGTCTGAAAAGGTAAATCATCATGTTAGATAATGCAGAGAATGTAACAAACGAAAATACAATAATTTTCCTTTTTCAATTATTTTAAATCCACAAATGAAAAAATAATTGTATAATACATTATTTCAAGGTTAGTGAACATTTAAACTTACATCACTTTACCTGTTACCTATCCCTTAGTCTGTGGACCGTTGGGGCATCAAGCAAGACTTGTAGACCGTCTTTCTCCATTCCTCTCTATCCTTTGCCCTGTTTAGAACTTCTTTCAATGGTAGGCCCATCCATTCTTTTATGTTGGTGGGAAGCGTGATCGAGAGGCTAAGTGCGGCTTGAGCTTGGCTTGCTTGGCTACCTAGAAGGGGGCTCGAGGTTCGACACCCGACTCGGGCAGAGTTGTGTTTACTGAGCGCCCAAAAGAAGCACGGGAAACCAACTCCTAGATACCCCCTCCCCCCACTGGTCCACAAATGAGATTGGACCAAAGCGCTCTGAGCATGCTATAAGCATGAAAGTAGCGTTATATAAAAGCTATAATAATAATAATAATAATAATAATATTAAGTTAAATTTATGTATATTGTATTAAAGTTATCTTGAGTTTTAAGTTGTTTTTTTTTAAAGAAATTTGTTTAAGTTATTTCAAGTTCAATATAGTATATATAATGCAACCTCATCGATTTAGTTGTACTAGCAATCCAAGTCGGACACTGTCCAATAGGTGTGTACTTTGGACGGTGGAAGGTGAGCCACGACACACGGTGCCGAATACAATGAGACAATAGAGCACATTCTTTATGAATGCCGAGCTCTGCAAGATGGGCGATTGGGACAAGGTAATGAGAGAGAAAGAACTGGTCCATGTGTGGCAGAAGGTTTGTCCTTGTACGGGGATAAGGCGACCTTACAACTCACTTCATGCTTCCTCTTCCGTGCTCTAAGGGAGTAATCTCAGCATGTTTTTTTCAAATGGGGTATCTGATTCGGTGCTACAATCCAACGATAGAAAACAAAATACACCTAATCCGTTCAATGCTCTAATGGCACTAGGGAAGCACTTGTAGGTTCTACAAAGTTAAAACTGTTATCATATTTCATTAATATTTCTTTTCATTTCTACTGAATTCCCAAAAGTCTGTTACAAATAAAACCTTCATCACCCCAAACTTGCCTGTTGACTTCAATGATATTCTGTTTATTACAGTTTGAATGCATAAAATAGTAAAGTGAAAGATGTATAAAATCTTTGTCAAACATTTGTTCATCCAGTTATTTTAGTTTTGTTAAGTAGGTTTCAATGAACTTAATGATGTAAGGGAATTCTCATTCGACACATCTTTAGCTGTCTCCTTTGCTGTGTTCTCTTTAAAAAAAACAACAACATTATGTGTTATTCCGGAGAAACTAGCCTTTCGTAAGTTGGTGAGGAAGTCAGAATCTTTGTTGCAGTTGACATTCTTAAAGTTATTTACCTCTTCTGTACTGGTTTACGACAACCTTAAACATTTCAGCAGTTAAATTTAAATATTGTTACAAGCATAGTGATTGCGTTGTTTGAATGCTTTTTATTACTTTAATGAATGAAGCATATCAGAAAATACAGAAATAAAAGATTCGAAGCAATACTAGATTAATGAGTAATTTAGTGCAAATGTACAACTGACAGTTTCTCATTATCTTTAGTCTTGTCTGTTGCCAGGGTGTAAGTCGTGGTTACGCCTCTGTACTATTGTTTCATTATGTGAGACTGCCCTGAAAGTGCCAATAGCAATCCGAGGCTCGGCGATTGACGTGGGAATAGGCAACAGTTAATGTGAAGTTGATGCAGTCAACTTTCACGACATGGAAAGGAACACAACTCTGTGTGTGATGAATGGGGACGGGTGAGGACATGATGATTGTCAGCTTGTAGACCAAATACGTCAAGATCCTCTGCATTTTAATCTAAACAGAACGAAACGTCAGCTCAAGAAAGAGGTCAGCAGAAGTCCCGTGTAATGAGTACAGCAAGAATAGCATGTAATCTATCTATCTATCTATCTGTGTGTGTGTGTATAATAGATATATTCTTAAAACCACCTAATATTATACTGCGGCAGATGGGTTGGGTTTTGTTACCTCATCCAAAGCGATAGCTCCGAGGTATTTGAAGCTGCTAGCGCTAGTTAGCTTTTCACCTCCAATACTGATGGCTCTTTTAAAGCCCTGTTGGCTATTGGTCATAATTTGTTTTTTTTTTGCATTTATTTGCATGCCATATGCTGCGGAAGTCTTGTCAATGCGCATCAATAGGTCGGCTAATTCATCTTCTGTGCCTGCTAGGCCATCAATGTCATTTGCGAAGCGCAAGTTAGTAATTCTTCTTCCTCCAATGCTTACAGAACATTCAAATCCCTCGAGAGCATCTTCCATTATCCTTTCAAGGAAGATATTAAAAAGTGTTGATTAAAGTAGGCAGCCTTATCTTACTTCAACTGTGGTTTTGAACCATTCCCCAATATTTACTGTTTGTAAAAAAAAATAATTGTCTTTTATATTTAGAAATCTAGCAATACATATCAGTTTTTGGACAATGCTTACAAGATGTCAGATCCAGATGAAGACACCCTTCAAGATTTATCTTCGGATGAACTACCCACCTACTTCTCAGTAATCACTGGCACTATGAATGTATCCTGGGGTTATACAAAGACACTGGAGAATAGTTTTAAACTTCAGGTAGCCAGCATCTCATTAGTCATTTAGAGTAGCCTGTTTAAATCTTTTTGATCTGGTTATAAACACATTTAGTTTTTCCTTTGAGTAACATTTCAACAAAAAAAAGTAATAATCAATTAGTAGGTTTATTTTCCAACAGATGATAGCAACCAGAAGTGTCCAGCAACTCGTTCACCTTTTCAAGCAGATGGACTCAAAGGTCAGAAGTACAAATGTAGAGAATGCCATCAATGACCAGCTGGCTGGAGAGACCTGGAGATATGAGAAAGTGATGAGAAGAATGAACACTTACAATCATCTGCACCTTACAGCTTTGTATGACAAGGTGAGACCACCAGTGAACAACTTCATTGTGTGTAATGCAAAGTAATGAAAACAAAAACCTTAGGTCGGAGCATCCATTATGTTTTTCCCCCCATTATATCTTTATTTTTAAAAATTTGCATGAAGTCAATTTAATTTAATATTTTTAAGGGTTTTTTTTTTGGTGAGGATGGGAGTATTTATAAAAGAATAAAGTTCTAAAGAATCATATCAATAAACCTAACATGATACTAACTAGTTTATAATCTGCTGCTGCTGAATGTTTTTATGTATAGAAAGTTCTACCACCCTGGATGATGCAACTTAGTCAGTGTCTCCATGAGTCTCTCAAGTACTATTACTGGAACCACTATTCACGACATGAACCTATTGAGTCAGTCAGCAGTGACAGAACAGATGTCATAGTTGATTTATCCGACTCTTATAAAGATGTATGTTTGCACTTTATTTTACTTTTTTTTTTGCATTATTTGTTTCTGTATATAGTTAGTTGATTTTTTTTTAAATGTCCTTTTATGTTTTAAATCAAGACTTAAGAATACACAGTGTTTGAGATTTTTTTTTTCTTTTGGTTACTACTTATGTCATGATAATATACGAAGTCAATAAAACTTTGTTTCATTAAGTTTATTGTGAAAATGTGCATTTGAAAAAAAAAAATATATAATTAATTTCTTTTTTTTTTTAATTTCAAGATGAACATGTTTTTGATGACTGGTGAGGAGACCAACAAATTTCTTAACATTCCTGCACCATATGTATTGAACAAATTGAAATTTAATCAAAACTACAAGACCATCTATGATGAGCTGACTTCTTCTCTATCAGGTGGTCAGACACCAGGTAATTTAATGTCCCCCAGCTTATTATTGAAGTATGATTCTGTCTTGCTAATGCATGAATAACTCCCTGTTTTAGAAACTCTTATTAATAAGATTTTACAAAATATCTTTTAATTAGATCAAGGAGGGGTAAAATATATATGATAATATGAAAGCTAGCAAATCTGATTTCGAATTGAAATGCTATATGAATATATAAATAGTGATATCAGTTACACAATTACCCTATGTGGAGATTAAAAAGAAGTTTTTGTAAGAATGGACTACTTTTTAGAAATCAGGAACATTGTATTAAAACCACATTTTTTTCAATGAAAAGATAAATAGTAGGCCTATTTAATCTAGTAAAAAAGATTACAGTATAAATCTCTTATCATCTAATGTCTTATTGACTGATTATTTTAGAGGCACAAAAATAAATTTTAAAAAAGGTGCAATCGTACTGTATGCGGCAATAGTTATAAATAAGCTAAACATTGTATATTTTCAAATATATTATACTGGTACAAGACAAAAATAAGTATTTTTCCCCTTTCTCTGTAGCTGCCTCTAGGACCTTCAAAAATACCTTTTTTAAAATCTGTTTGGACTATTTGATTGATTACTAAAATTTCTACAAGAAAAGAATCTGACTTGAATAAACATTTCCAAATGTCCTAGTTATTATGCTCAACCTTATTTACATTTTATTTTGAGTTTGAGGAGTTGTATACCTTTGTTGAGTAACTTTTAACAAAGTTGTTAAAATGATCTTGGAGTAGGTCATTATGATAATCCCCTGTATATCCTATTTCCAGTAACAATAACATTTAGCAAGAAGCATTAATAAAACTACATGTATTTCAGCTCAGTGTATTATTAGTCAAGAAAGTATTAGAACTTTTGACCAAGTAACCTACCCTATCCCAGACACCCTGGGATCGTGTCGTGCTATTTTAGCCATGGATTGCAGTGATGAGAAGACATTTGCTATAAATATGATTAGAGCCAACTCAAGCTCTATGAGCAATGTAAGTTTACTGAAGTACACTCAATTTTTCTGTCTCTAAATACATAAAGTGAAAATTCATTCTGCCATTATCATGCAGCAACACTATATGATAGTGCTGCTATGTATTGGGCAATAAAATAAAATTTAGTAATACAAATATTGCAACTATCAAAAGATAATGTCATACTGATATTATTCACTTCATATTTGTGTCAATATAAATGAGTTGCTTATCAGACTGGAATTTATGAGCATGCATCTTTTCTTTTATTGTAATACTGAATAATATAAAATATACATAATGAAATAATTTTTTTTAGGCTTTTCAATTATTGTATGAAAACATAGAGGTTGAGATACAGCCAAGTATTGTAGACATTTTGGTCAAAGTGAATGGAAACATCATTGAATTAGAGGAAAACAAACCAGTCAGCTTTACAAAACTTCTTCAGTACCAGAGGTAATAACATAATATGCCCGCAAATTTTTTTTTTTTTTAAAGTTTTAAATTGTCTGACTGACTTCGTAGCATTGAGTGGGATTGTAGGGTTAAATTATGTATTGCTATATCTCAGAACTTTGTCTGATGACACAAACTCCACTGTATTGATTGAGATATTTATGTAAGTAAAGAAACAGAAAAGAAATCTACACCTATATTCCTCAGCTTGGAATCATGAAAATATGTAACACACAATATAATTTAATTTTAGTTGTAGATTCACAACATAATAAACTTATTACAAATACCTAACGATCCTGCTTATTTTCTTCCCCTTGCTTCAATACTCTTCCTAATCTTCAATTCTACCATTGCTTGAACTAGCTAGAAATCTATTTTTAGTACTATGGAAATTCAGTGTCTGCTAGTAGAAGTATAAGCGAATGTAAACATATTTATGCAAACAATAGGACATTGCTGCATACATTACATGACAATGTATCAAAGACTTCATAATAATTTCTTAACTGTTTATCTATATGACTACTGACTTGTCTTATCTTCTTATAAATTGTTTATTAACTTATTTAATCCTATTCCTAAATGTGACATAGTCCCCATATTAGTGTGCTCTTAATTGTTTCACGTAATATAAGAAATACTGTCCCAATTTTTTTTTCGATGCCCACCAAATTTCTGCCTCCAGGTCAAGTATTCCATTTTGCAATCCATTTTACAATAAACATCAAATTCCAATCTACAGAACTGAAAAATACTTGATCATAACTAAAAAAGATCTTGGAGTTCATTTCTCATTACCATTGGCAGGGATTTCTGTTAGTGTGGACAGTTTACTTTTGAAAATTCAGGTTTGTTCATTTTAAAATATTCAATGCTTCAAGCTGTAATTGATGCATCTCTGTATTATGAAATTTTCTATAAATTAATGTACAACTCCTTGGCTTGTGTTGATCTACCTCAGGTTTCTGAGTTGTTCAAAGGAAGACTGTGTGGTCTGTGTAGCAACTTTGATTACCAGGTATCATGGGAGTATGAAGGACCTTCTTATGAAATCTACAGAACACCAAAATCTTTCACCTATGCATATGTATTACCTGACCAAACATGCCCTATTCCTAAAGATTATAAATCTGACGTTGAGTATTATCCACCTGAAAAAATTGTGGACTTATCTCAAGGCATAAATAGGTACCTTAATTTTTTTAAAATCTAATTACAACTTAATGCTAGGAATTTTATATTTTGACGGTTAATTTGCTAAAATATTTTAAATTATTTTATTCCAATACTTTTTATCATAATTCACTTTTTTTTTTAAATTGTATGTCCTCACAATGTAAATGAAAACTTATTTCTTTTTTAAATTACTTTTATCTTTCTTTCCAGAGTAAAGATAAATAAACAATTAAGTAACAAAAGTAAAGGTCAAAAATTCAAAAACAAAATTTCTGAAAAGAAAAACAGAAAATCAAAACCTTTCAAAAACTAGGTAAGTAATATTTCAAACATAAGCTAAGTTACATTAGGAATTGAATTAACATAAGCTAAGTT